>JBBGZY010000156.1:0-265000 GCA_037952925.1 Lithobates clamitans | reverse complement strand
GCTGTATGTAAATCAGCGTTTGTTCAACCTTTGCTGCAGGCATGGTCAGATCTCCTGTCTTTAGCTAAGCCACAACATTCCAGCCCTGCCATTAATCATCTGCCTTCCAAAAGATCTATCTCCCCGTCACCTATGGCAACCTCAGCTACAACCCAGTTTAATCAGTTCCCTACCAAATACTATCACCCAGTCTCCAAGTGTCGCACCTATCCTGCTTTCAATTCACCTGTCTCTTCTCCTCCACCTGTAACAGTCCCACAAAACCCCTCTCTAGCTACAGTTCCTTGGTCTTCCTTCGATCCAGCTACTTTCTTTGCTTACAGCCCTGCACCTACATACAAAACTGCACGGGCTAAACCAAAGAAGAAGCAAAAATTCTTCCCGACCCACACCATCTTGCCAGTAACCCAACCTGTTCCAGCTTTGCAGTCTGACGTTCCAGCTCGCCAGTCTGATGTTCCAGCCTTCCAGTCTGATGTTCCAGCCTTCCAGTCTGATGTTCCAGCTTTGCAGTCTGATGTTCTAGCTTTGCAGTCTGATGTTCCAGCTTTGCAGTCTGATGTTCCAGCTTTGCAGTCTGATGTTCCAGCTTTGCAGTCTGATGTTCCAGCTTTGCAGTCTGAAGTTCAAGCTTTGCAGTCTGAAGTTCAAGCTTTGCAGTCTGAAGTTCAAGCTTTGCAGTCTGAAGTTCAAGCTTTGCAGTCTGATGTCCCAGCCTTCCAGTCTGATGTCCCAGCCTTCCAGTCTGATGTTCCAGCCTTCCAGTCTGCTGTTCCAGCTTTGCAGTCTGCTGTTCCAGCCTTCCAGTCTGCTGTTCCAGCCTTCCAGTCTGATGTTCCAGCTTTGCAGTCTGATGTTCCAGCTTTGCAGTCTGATGTTCCAGCTTTGCAGTCTGACGTTCCAGCTCGCCAGTCTGATGTTCCAGCCTTCCAGTCTGCTGTTCCAGCTTTGCAGTCTGCTGTTCCAGCCTTCCAGTCTGCTGTTCCAGCTTTGCAGTCTGATGTTCCAGCTTTGCAGTCTGACGTTCCAGCTTTGCAGTCTGATGTTCCAGCCTTCCAGTCTGATGTTCCAGCCTTCCAGTCTGATGTTCCAGCTTTGCAGTCTGAAGTTCAAGCTTTGCAGTCTGAAGTTCAAGCTTTGCAGTCTGATGTCCCAGCCTTCCAGTCTGATATCCCAGCCTTCCAGTCTGATGTTCCAGCCTTCCAGTCTGCTGTTCCAGCCTTCCAGTCTGCTGTTCCAGCCTTGCAGTCTGATGTTCCAGCTTTACAGTCTGATGTGCCTGCCTCCCAGTCTGTCGTCCCGATGCCTGCCTTCCAGCTCGATGTCCCTGCCTTCCAGCCGGATGTCTTGCAGCTTGCCTTCCAGCCTGATGTCTTGATGCCTACCTACCAGTCTGATGTGCCAGCTTTCCAGATTGATGTGCCAGCTTTCCAGATTGGTGTGCCAGCTTTCCAGATTGGTGTGCCAGCTTTCCAGATTGGTGTGCCAGCTTTCCAGATTGGTGTGCCAGCCTCCCAGATTGATGTGCCAGCTTCCCAGATTGATGTGCCAGCTTCCCAGATTGATGTGCCAGCTTCCCAGATTGATGTGCCAACTTCCCAGTTTGCTGTACCAGCTTCCCAGCCTGATGCCTTGCAGCTTGTCTTCCAGCCTGATGTCTTGATGCCTACCTGCCAGTCTGATGTGCCAGCTTCCCAGTCTGATGTGCCAGCTTCCCAGTCTGATGTGCCAGCTTCCCAGTCTGATGTGCCAGCTTCCCAGATTGATGTGCCAGCTTCCCAGATTGATGTGCCAGCTTCCCAGATTGATGTGCCAGCTTCCCAGTTTGCTGTCCCAGCTTCCCAGCCTGATGTCTTGCAGCTTGCCTTTCAGCCTGATGCCTCGAAGATTGCTTCTCAGTCTGATGTGCCAGCTTCTCAGTCTGATGTGCCAGCTTCCAAGTCGGATGTTCCAGCTTTCCAGTCTGATGTTCCAGCCCTCCAGCCTGATGTTCGGGTGTCTGCCCTCCAGCTCAAGTGGTTCCTGTCGTTTGCTGCCCAGCTCAAGTGGTTCCTGTCGTTTGCTGCCCAGCTCAAGTGGTTCCTGCCGTCTGCTGCCCAGCTCAAGTGGTTCCTGCCGTCTGCTGCCCAGCTCAAGTGGTTCCTGTCGTCTGCTGCCCAGCTCAAGTGGTTCCTGTCGTCTGCTGCCCAGCTCAAGTGGTTCCTGTCGTCTGCTGCCCAGCTCAAGTGTTTCCTGTCGTCTGCTGCCCAGCTCAAGCGTTTCCTGTTGTCTGCTGCCCAGCTCAAGTGTTTCCTGTTGTCTGCTGCCCAGCTCAAATGTTTCCTGTCGTCTGCTGCCCAGCTCAAGTGTTTCCTGTCGTCTGCTGCCCAGCTCAAGTGGTTCCTGTCGTCTGCTGCCCAGCTCAAGTGGTTCCTGCCGTCTGCTGCCCAGCTCAAGTGGTTCCTGTCGTCTGCTGCCCAGCTCAAGTGGTTCCTGTCGTCTGCTGCCCAGCTCAAGTGGTCCCTGTCGTCTGCTGCCCAGCTCAAGTGGTTCCTGTCGTCTGCTGCCCAGCTCAAGTGGTTCCTGTCGTCTGCTGCCCAGCTCAAGTGGTTCCTGTCGTCTGCTGCCCAGCTCAAGTGGTTCCTGTCGTTTGCTGCCCAGCTCAAGTGGTTCCTGTCGTTTGCTGCCCAGCTCAAGTGGTTCCTGTCGTTTGCTGCCCAGCTCAAGTGGTTCCTGTCGTCTGCTGCCCAGCTCAAGTGGTTCCTGTCGTCTGCTGCCCAGCTTAATGACTCTGACATGCCAGCAGTACCCACTGTCCAGGTTGATGTACCCGATGCCCGGCCTGATGTGCCCTCATCTGTCCAGTTGAAGGCCATGAACTTTGAACAGATACACCTTGTTGGAGCGTCCGGAGGCCGCTCCTTTAGGGGGGGGTACTGTCATGAGAAGGTCTACCCGTTGGTGGCGCTATCGGTCTCTTGGATCGCAGTACCAGTGTCCATCAGCAGGTGTCTTCCAACACCTAGGACCTGCAGTAAGAGGTCTTTCCTGCTGGTGGCACTGTTGCATCCTCGGGCCGTAGTACCGGCGTCAACCAGCGGGTGCACTCTGGCAATGTGGAGCAAACAGGTCACACTGCGCTCAGCTGTAACGTGAGGTCAATTACCACAGCCTTACAAATACCCGGCAAGCCCTCATAGGCTTGCCTTGGTTTCTCTCTCTCTCTCTCTCCCTGCGTTCTGACCTTGCTGCCTGTTTGACCTTGAGCCTGCTATCTGCCTTGTCCTGATCTGATCCAATCCCTATCCTGAGGCCTTCCTAGTCCTGTCCCTTCTGTTCCTGGCTCCCTTGGATCCCTGCCCTGAACCCCATCCATCCATCCTCTCCTTGTCCTGTTCAGGTTCCCGTCCTTACCCTTCTGCTGACTTCCCTGTGTATGACCTTGGCTTGGCTTGTTTACGATTACGGTATCTCCCTTTACTTATATATATATACATTGTTGTTTGTAGTGGGTTGTTGTGTGGGTTTTTGCACTGTTTGTTCCTGTCACTTATCACTTGTTAATAAACACCATTTCACTTACATGTGTTTCTGGTCGCCTCTGTGCAGTCCACACAGTCTGGTCTACTAGTCTACTGACACATGCATGCATGCACACGTGTTTAGGCTTTGGGGTGCACACCCTAATGCAATAGGCTGCGCACACCTATGACTCCCACCAACAAAAAAAGAAAAAGAGCATGATGTCACCTGCATCACAGGCTTAAAAAACAATTCAAGTTTTTGGAACAAAGTATTAAATACTGGCCTATTTTACAAAAAGATGCCATTTTAAATAAAGTACTACAGAGTAAACCTAAATTTATTTATCGAAGGGCCCCAGGTCTAAGAACAAAATTAGTAAGAAATATACCTGACCCCCATAAGAAAATAGCAACCACTATGTTCAACTTGGAAGGTTTTTATAGATGTGGACCCTGTAGGAGCACACGGAGGGCTCCAAGGAAAAGGACATCTTTCACCTCTCACCAAATCAATAAAGAATACCCCATTAAAGCATTCATAACATGTGGCACTAGATACGTAACTTATGTTCTGGAATGTACCTGCGGCTACCAATATGTGGGCAGGACTTCTAGGACGTTAACAAAACAAGTCAGTGAACACATAACAAACATACGTAGTGGATTTCCAAAACATAGTGTGTCCAACCATTTTAGGATGGTACACAACAAAGACCCAGCTGGACTATCCTTTTATGCAATTGACACCATTAACAGATGATGGAGGGGTGACAATATGATCCAAAAAATATCCCAAAATGAAATGGATTTTTGAACTCCAAACTTTAGCACCATTATGCCGCGCACACATGATCGGACATTCCGACAACAAATGTTCGATGGGAGCCTGTTGTCGGATAAATTTCGACTGTGTGTAGGCTCGGAAATTTTTTGTCAGAGTCAAAAATTTGAGAGCTGCTTCTCAAATTTTCCGACATCAAAATCCGTTGTCATAAATTCCGAGCGTGTGTACACAATTCTGACGCACAAAATTCCACGCATGCTCTGAATCAAGTATGAGATGGAAGCGCTCGGTCTGGTAAAACTAGCGTTCGTAATGGAGATAGCACATTCGTCACGTTGCAAATTTTGAAATCTTTCAATGCAGAGCATCTTCTTTTTAATGCTAGAATTATGAAGTTGTTTTGCTGCTGATATTCACACAGAGTTCTGACAAACTGATTTCTTTATTATTTCTTGTGATCTCATGAATAATCTTTTTTTATCTTTTCGCCAGATCTCGAGAATAATGTTTATAATTTTTGTTTATAGTGATCTCCTTGATTTAAAAAAAAAAAAAAAATGTTTATTTTTTTTCTAGTGATCTCCATAATATTTTTTCTCGTTTTGTGTGTCAAGTTACCACAACAACATTTATTATCTTGTACTTTTTAACCTCAAAGAGATTGGTTGGTATTGGTGTCCCTTGTTAATTTGACATTGTATTTTTGAAATGTACCTGCCTATTCCCAAACTGTCCTTTTTTAATCATAACACATAACCAATGATTTAAGAAAAAAAAAACATTTATTAGGGGGCATAACAAAATTAAGAGGAAGGCAACGCTGGATAAACTGGTGAAATTAGCGAAGCCTTTGTACCCCAGGGCACACATCAACTATTTGACAGGCAAAATTGGTAGCCTGAGGAGTCCATTTAATAGGGAGCACAATCCAGTCCAGGACTCCGAGAGATCAGGAACAGTAGGGGGTGACATATATGTCCCCAGGCTGTGGTCTTACAACAGTCTTGTTGGACTTGTGGTCTTTTGCCAGACCAGACCGAACCCAGGCCATCACTCTCTTGTCTTCCTTACATGCTTCCTTCCAGGCTGTGGCTCTGGTGTTGGAGTTGTGGCAGGAGGTGGAGGAAGTGGAGGAGGAGGATGGTCCAACTCACACAGGTGGGTTTTGCTTGTGAGTTTGCCCCTCAACCCTTTATTTAGGGCCATATATATCACTCCTCACAGAAGAGGCGTTGGCAGCCATGCAGGCATAGGCCTCAAGAAGACTGCGGGGGGTTCTGAGGGCCGCAGAAGCCTGCCGAATTAATCCAAGTGCCGACTCCTCCATGTTACTCCCCTTCCTGGGCCTTTTTTGTTGAAGGCGGAGGGGAGGGACCTGGGATTCGGTCAGGCTACTGGGCCCGGATACCTCCTGGCTGCGACTTGCCCCCACCACCTCCTGGCTGCCACTTCCCCCTGCCACCTCCTGGCTGCCACTTTCTACAGCCTCCTCCTGGCTGAGGATTTCCTATGTATGAAAAAGGGACATAGTTTTAGTTTATTGTTCATCAATCACACACAATTTTTAGAAATATGTTTTAACAGCCCCGCTCACTGTATATATACGTCATTTTTTTGAAGATGGATATCTCGGTAACGGCAGCAGCTGCTGCCACAACCGAGATATCCATCTTTACAGTGAGCGATTCTGTAAACGATAATGGTGGTCTCAGCGGCGGGTTCGCCGCGAGATCACCGTTATCGGCGGCGGGAGAGGTGCCACCCCCCCTCCCGCCGCTCTCCCGCACCCTCCGCCGCTTACCGGAGCCGTCGGTAGCGGCGGAGGCGATAGGGTCCTGTCACTTCCTCGGTATGGAGATGAGTGAGGCCAAGATGGCGCCCACCCGTCTCCATACCATGTGACGGCTGGAGCGGCGTCATTACAATGGCTCCGCCCACTCTCTTAAAGGCACAAATTTTTTAAGTGTCATTTTTTTAAACGACTTTTTTTTTTTTTTTTTGCATTTTAGTCTAAATATGAGATCTGAGGACTTTTTGACCCCAGATCTCATATTTAAGAGGACCTGTCATGCTTTTTTCTATTACAAGGGATGTTTACATTCCTTGTAATAGGAATAAAAGTGATCCAAATTTTTTTTTTTTTAAAAACAGTGAAAAAATAAATAAAATAAAATAAAATAAATAATAAAAAAAAAAAAAAATTTTTTTTAAAGCGCCCTGTCCCGACGAGCTCGCACGCATACGTGAGTAGCGCCCGCATATGAAAACGGTGGTCAAACCACACATGTGAGGTATCGCCGCGACCGGTAGAGTGAGAGCAATAATTCTAGCCCTAGACCTCCTCTGTAACGCAAAACATGCAATCTGTAGAATTTTTTAAACGTCGCCTATGGAGATTTTTAAGGGTAAAAGTTTGACGCTATTCCACGAGCGGGCGCAATTTTGAAGCGTGACATGTTGGGTATCATTTTACTTGGCGTAACATTATATTTCACAATATAAAAAAAAATTGGGCTAACTTTACTGTTGTCTTATTTTTTTTTTTCAAAAAAGTGAATTTTTTCCAAAAAAAGTGCGCTTAGAAGACCGCTGCGCAAATACGGTGCAAAAAAAAGTATTGCAATGACCGCTATTGTATTCTCTAGGATGTTAGAAAAAAAACAATATATAATGTTTGGGGGTTCTAAGTAATTTTCTAGCAAAAAAACCTGTTTTAAACTTGTAAACACCTAAAATCCAAAACGAGGCTGGTCTTTAAGTGGTTAACAATGCTATACCTGACTCAAGCTGGGCTACTCCACATCTTCTTCCTGGGTGGAAGGCCCAGGTTGGACGTTGGAAGACTCAGCTGGGGTGGAAGGAAGAGTGGAAGGAAGGGTTGAGTGTGATGGCCTGATTTCAGTCTGGTCTGACAGAAACCGCAGTCTGTCGTAGTACGTCATCTGCTGCTGCTCCTGATCTCTGGGAATCCTGGACCTTCTTGTGCTCCCTATTATAATTCCAAAAAACGTGTAGCGCTCTCAAACCATGACCTTAATGATCAAAGTGCAAAAAAAATCTAATATAATGCAATAAAGATGAAAAATGTGAAAAAGGAAACAAAAAAAATTATTATTAATAATAGTCCAAATGTCCCAATTCTACATCCATAAAGTTAACTCAAAATGTGTGCTGGTCCAATGTTCAATTGGTGAAGACACCCAGTGCTCCCCACAGGATAGACAGGGTAAGTATATCTGCTTACCAGATTTTTAGACCCTCCAGGGTCTATCTGCGCATTAGTGAGCTTTCACCCCTCACTATGGGCTGAACCGCATCCACTACCCAGCCTGCTTAATTGGATTCCAAAGGTTTATATTCCACAGCTATCATCAGTTAAGGAAACTCCAGAGTCCAGTCACACATTCAGCATATGAAAGAGGAAGATAAACTCATTGCGCAACATTCTTTTAAAAGCACACAGGAGTTTATTAAAAGTTGTACTTACAATAAAAACGATAAAATTAGGCTCAAAATGGAAACATTTTTTTGTTCAGCACCCTCAACGAGTCTTCGGATGTCAATGCTGCTCCGTGCCTAGCCTGACGTACGTTTCTTCCAATGGGACTTCTTCTGTGAGGCAGTAACCTATTATAAGTGCTCCTCAGGCCACCAATTTTGCACTTCAAATAGTTGATGTCTGCGGCTTCACAAATTCCAGCAATTTATCCAGTGTTGCCTTCCTCTTTAGTCAATTTGTATAAAAGGGGTGTTTTGTCTGCCACAGACAGGGCAGCTCTCTGTACAAATCAATGAATTGGGGGAGGAAATCATGATCGTTGAATCGATCCATTTTATCTGCAAGACACAACACAAGACAAACCCTAATGTCGGGCTAAACTTGCATAATCTTGTCCCAATATAGGCCTCAATGTAGAAGCAGTAAAGGCCACAGATGCCCCAAGTTAAAATTGTACCTTCGTTATCACGATTGTCGATTCCGCTACTCCTTCCTCTGCTCACTGATCGTACGTACGACGCACGCATATTACGGTTTATATACACTGTGCATGCGTGAAACTCCGCCTGCCCCCGACCTTCTTTATAGTATATTTCCTGCCCCTTCTCTTTCAGCGCAGTGGGAGAGCACATGGTGGAGAAAAAACAAGTGCATGAAGACAGCAGCAACGACGAAAGCCCAGAGCCACGAACGTCCCGATCACGGAGGAGATTTAAGGCCTCAAATATGTCCTTTGTGGAGATGGTGAACATCTTGAAGAGGGCTGACTATGATGGGAAGCATGGACCTTACCCAAACCCAAATGTGAGAAAGGCCAAGATCATGACTAAAGTTGTGAAAAGTCTCCACAGGAATTTTGGGGTACGGCGATCCAAGGATCAACTGAGGAAACGATGGTCAGACCTCAAATTGAGAGAGCATGATCAGTACAGAAGAATCAAGAGAGTGCTGCAAAAAAGTAAGTATTTGTCGTGTGTTCTTATTATTATTATTATGTTTGTGCTGCTCCATGTGCTTTTCTTTACTGTTGTACAGATTAAAATGACAAGTTTCAGGTTCGTGGATACAATAATCGTTCGTAGTAAACATTGTTCATTCACCCACTAATACGATGTTTTTGGCAGATGCAGGTTAACTACATTTGTTCATGCCTATTTGGATTAAAAGAAGTTTAGTACATTGTTGTCTAGATGGGTTTGTAACTAGAATGAAATGCAAACTTGATTCAGTGTAAGGAGAGGACACACAGCAGCTGTTTACACATCTGGACGCAGGAGCACTATTGTGGGACACCAAAACAAACTTTTTAGGGTGTTCCACACAGGTGCTCCATTGGATACTAGGGGTCTCTACATGTGTGAAACTTGCACAAAACAGGTAAGTATTCCAGCTCTAAGAAAGGGAAAAAAATGTCTTCAGCTTGGAACTCTGCCAAAACAGACAATTGTACGACACTTCCAAGCAATGTTTCATATTACCATTTCTGCCCTCAAATATCTGTGTGCTAAGTATACTTTTTTTTTTATTCACATAGCGGAGTAAAGAATCGGGACATCAGAGGACACCAGGGACCCACAACCTTCTAAAGAAGGTGAAATCCCAAAACCACAACCTCAGGATGTGGAGGAAGGAGAGGTTTATGAAGTGGGGGAAATAGTGACCACAACAGGTGAGTGTCTGAGACCACTGCTTCAGGTAATAGATGTATGCCTGCATATTTATAATACATGGTGTGTGTTTTTTATCTTAGGTGATGTAGATGTTGTGGAAGAAGAAACACATTTCACAAGTACAAGTGCACACGTCCTCATCGGGGAGATCATGGTGTGCAATAGGGACTTACAGAAGATCAAGGAAGACATCAATGATGTGGAAAAAAGACTCAAAAACATCATTGATGTTTTAGGCAGAATCTAAAACACACCACAATTTTTGAATTTTTTTTTTTTTATAACTTTTCTCCAAAATGTTGAAAGCCAAATTTTGAAGATGCACGCAGTGTGTCAACATGTGCTATCTGCCATCACGGGATATCAATGTATGCGTTTTGTGGGTGCAACCCCTTCCTCGCAACTAAAGTAGCTGAGAGGAAGGGGTTGCACCCCAGAAACACGTCCATTGATCCCCCATGATGGGAGCTAGCACATGTTCACCTTAGGCATGGGATCAGGAGGGAAATCCCCATTTGACTCCCAATTTGTGTGCATCTTCAAAATTTGGCTTTCACAGGGGTGACATCACCCCATCTGATGAAGGCAAGATCAACGCAGTTTGAACATACTAATGTCTGATATTGCCTTCAATTTATCAAAGTTGAACTTTGTAAGTTCCTGAGTTGTGTATTATTTTATGTTTTTAAAAACATCCCTGTTTACCACAAAAAAGGATATTTCTACTGTCCAAAAAAAAAGATTATTCCAAAAAAATGTTGGTTTGTTCAAAAACCCTTTTCTAAACGCACATGTGAATGTGCACAGAGTAAAAAATGTTCTACTCAACAATGTGTGGCTTCTTCTTCCAATGCTCAATAGCAGTTTTTTGCTTAAGTTGGTATTTACAGTGACAATGGGAGTTATTTCCTAAAGGCAAATCCACTTTGCACTACAAGTGCACTTTCATTGCAGTTTCACTTGTAGTGAAAAGTTGGATTTTCCTTTAGTAAATAACACCCACAGTGCTTTATAATTTGCATCAATCAGGCCATTTTCGTCACTCCAAAAAATTAATTTATGGTGCTGAAAATGATGAATATTTTTATCATTAATGCATTACATACATTAACAACAAAAACAAGGTGTGTGTGTAGCAGAACCACAACATAATAGTTAGCTGAAGAAGAGATTGTCACCTCATGTATCCAAGAAATTACGTTTGCACTATTGAAGAAAATGGCCAAAAAAAAGCCCATTGGAGAACCTAGGAGACAGCTAAAAGAAACACAAGCAGTAAATCACAGGAAATATTTTTCATTTTAAAATACAAATTTATTTGAAAAAATACATTTATTTAACCACTTCAATACCAGGCACTTACGCCCCTTCCTGCCCAGGACAATTTTCAGCTTTCAGCGCTGTCACACTTTGAACAAATTCAAAGTGATTGTCACTGATAGGTGGTACTGATTGGCACTGACAGGTGGCACTGATGGGCAGCACTGATGAAGAGGTACTGATGTGTTACTGAACGGTGTTACTGCTGAGCACTGATTGGCACTGTGGTGGGCACTGATTGGCACTGTGGTGGGCTCTGATTGGCATTGTGGTGGGCACTGATTGGCACTGTGGTGGGCACTTGAAGGGTTTTATATTGGGGGAATGCTGGGCACTGATTGGTAGTGTTTTTTGTACATTTGAGGGCGCTGTGCTGATAATCAATGTGCTGACCCTAACCCTGCCCCCCTCTGACAACACGGGGAAAGCCACAGGGAAGTCCCGTGAATTCCCCGTGCATCAGAGGAGGGAGGGGTCACTGGGTGGCCCCGCCCTCCGTTATATAAGAAATGTCAGAAGAAGCGAAGCGTCACACGGCTGAAGTATCCCACTGAGGTGGATTGTGCGGATGAAGCGGAGCAGAAGCCTAGAGGAAGATGCGGGATGAGAATGCGGAGGAAGAAGAAGATGGAGAAGAAGAAGATGAAGAAGAAGATGGCGGAAGAAGAAGAACACCGAAAGAACACCAGAAGAAAGAAGATGGAAGAAGAAGCCGAAAGAAGAAGAAATTAATAAAGGACTTGTCAAAAACCGTCTCTTGTGTTTTTTTAACCTTTTTGACACTTTTTTTGTGAAATGGTAGGGGTACATTTGTACCCCATTATCAATTCACACAGGGGGAATGGGATCTGGGGTCCCCTTGTTAAAGGGGGCTTCCAGATTCCAATAAGCCCCCAGCCCGCAGACCCCCACAACCACTGGGCAAGGGTTGTGGGGATGAGGCCCTTCTCCTTATTAACATGGGGACAAGGTGCTTTGGGGGGCTACATCAAAGCACCCTCCCAATGTTGAGGGCATGTGGCCTGGTACGGTTCAGGGGGGAGCGCTCTCTCATCCCCCCTCTTTTCCTGCGGCCTGCCAGGTTGCGTGCTCGGATAAGGGTCTGTTATGGATTTTTGGGGGGACCCCCACACCATTTTTTAAAAAATTTTGGTGCGGGGTTCCCCTTAAAATCCATACCAGACCTGAAGGGCCTGGTTTGGAATTTAAGGGGACCACCACACCATTTTTTTTTTAATTTTGGTTCGGGGTTCCCCTGCGGGGAAATCCCATGCCATTTTTTATCAATGAACTTTTATGTGTATTGTCGGACCGACAATTCATTAATAGCCGCGAGTTATTTTAAATGACTTTTTTTCCTTTGAAATGTCCTTTTGCTGTCAGACTGTTCTAAACACGGGAAACATGTGCTCCTTTACAGGCATACTATAGACACCGCCAAGCTACGAAATTTAAAGGAATATTACACTTTTATTGTTTCACTTTAAGCATTATTAAAATCACTGCTCCCAAAAAAACGTCCGTTTTTAAAACTTCTTTTTGCATTGATACATGTCCCCTGGGGCAGGACCCAGGTCCCCAAACACTTTTTATGACAATAACTTGAATATAAGCCTTTAAAATGAGCACTTTTGATTATTCATGTTCGTGTCCCATAGACTTTAACTTCGCGTGTTCGAACACATTTTTTGCCTGTTCGCATGTTCTGATGCGAACCGAACCGCGGGGTGTTCGGCTCATCCCTAATTATGATACTAATTTTAATTTTATTTTTTATCATAACCCATAATTCAAACTTTATAACGTTACTTATTTCACAGCATTATACAATATAATTTTAACACTAATAAATCTCACGTCAAAACGTATAATTTAATTATCACTATATATCCAAATCCACTGTATTCTAAATGAAATATTTTAATAATGTAATTTCACTTATTCACACTAACTGCAAATTTAGATTGCACCACTAGATGGCCTCTCACTAGTTTAACTGCTATTCGCCTTATGACCACTAGAGGGCTTCCTTATTACTCACCTATCACATATATAATAGAATATAATTTAATTAATATAATTTTTATTATGTAACCCAGTTAACATTATCAGTATGATCTCTGTAGATGTCACCTTGTCACAGAATTTAGATTGTATGCTCCCCCCCGAAGTAGATAGCAGGTGTTTAATATAATTAACAAGATTCAAAGTTAGGGTATAAATGCCTTTAACCAATATGGCGGAATCAGAACTTCCTGATGATGGGTTTGTGGCCAAAACGCGTCATCGTGACACACTTCCGCCCATACAAAACACCCGGGAATCGAGCCAAACACTGTGAGCGGTGTCTTCCATGAATGGGCCGATTACCCAATAATTTAATCACTTGCTAAACACTCTGGGTGCCAGGACTATAGGCACTTTTAAATGTGAGTGGAAATATTTTATTGTCTTTTACCAAATAAACCCATTTGTAATGGCATTATGCAATGAGGATCTTCCTTTTGTCATTTCCATCCATCTATATGAGGTTTTTCTCTGCATGAGACGTCAGTCAACAGACTTCTACAGGGGTATCTCCACACGCTTAAGAGACCATACTAGAGATAGGTGGTCAACATCTAGGGGTGAGTGCACATCCATGTGGGGCACCCACTCTGAGCACATCTGCACTAAGATACGTCATTTAAGCACATGACGTATCTTAGTGCAGATGAGATTGTATCAGATGTATATGTGTGTATATGAACTTAAATAACACTAAGCGCAGCAAACTGTTTTTATAAATATAGAGGTAAGCGTAGTCACAAGGCAAGCTGGGGTCAGGATAACAGAGATCAATCATAGTTAAACAAAGCTGGGTCAAACACAAGAATCAGATCACAGGAACAGTTAGTCACAGGTATGAGCTGCAGATCAGACAGCAAGGTCTCTGTGCAGCTGAGGTGTTTAAATAAGTCAGTTTGGTGCCAGTCACTGAAATCACTCTGCACCATTGTTAATCCTTAGGTGACCCCTGGGCCGGGTGGCAGATCCATGACACCCTCCTCTGTGTTTTAGCAGGATTTTTCCGAGCCCCGGCTCAAAGCAGGACACCCCCCTAGACTAGGGGGCACAGACAGCCTCCTTAACACTGTATCTCCATTTTCCACCCGACTGCCCCTGCTGGTATGACTTATTAATATTTAAAGGCTCTCTGCCAGGCCCATTCCCGGGGATTGTCCAGAGGCCTCTAAATATGCTGAGCAGCCCCTCCTAGTCTCCACCCACTATCTTACAGAACATTCTCCAACACTCTGTAAACAGGGGGAGGCATCAGAGAGCTGCTGAGATGAGTCATCCAGCCCTGACTTCTAATAAACCCTGACCCAATTAAAACTCACAGGTCGCGTCCCGTTCTGTACTACGGAACCGTAGTCGCTCCGACTTAGAACGCAAGTCGCTCCGACTTAGAAAAAGGTTCCAGTACTAATTTTGGGGCGACTTCAGGCGACTTGCATTGACTTCTATACAGAAGTCGTTTTGCAAGTCGTCGCTGAAGTCGTGTGCCTCTGTGAGTCACCTGCAAGTCGTGTTGCCCCTGTGTGAACCGGCAATTACTGTGAGTCAGAGCATGGTTTGCCTACACTCACTTCTAGCACACACTACAGGGTGCTACATATGCTTTTCCATTAACTTGTTGAATGCCAAGTCTAGGTCACAAAAACACTTTACCAGGCATGGGTTCTTCTGTGGGTATATATAATTATTTACTGTGGAGATGTGACCCCATGTCACAGGTGCATATGAGCAGTGTATGCCTGATTTTGGTAGGCTTGCTAATTGCACACCTGTGCGCTGGCTTCATAATCATCCCAGGAATAGAGGTCAGTGCTCAGCCTTTGAGACAGCTCTACCCGGCAGACAGGAGTTCTGGCCTAGGAGTCAGGAAGGAGCCAGTGCAGCACGAAGCTGCAAGCACAGAGGTGCTGAGCATCAGGTCTGGGGCAGACAGACCAAGGCCTAAGGTGTAAGGCCTGAGCAGGAGAGCTGTGTTTTTAGCTAGGAAGGCTGAATGCTGTTTGCTCTGAAGCAGGACTGTAATGCTAAATACCCCTGCGAGGGAATCTGCTTTTTATTTTTGAACTTTCTGTTTCTTTTGAATAAAAATTGGCTGCAATGCCCTTGAAAATGCAGTCGGGACTGGCACGATTTCTTCAATTCGCATGCACCACTAGAGCTTAATCACCCATGTGTATGTGTATGGTTCATACTTGCAACAAAGGATACGGACAACAGAATAAAACTGAGACATGTGTGTTCTAATCTGTAGAGAAGCTACAGGGTACCCATCTGAGGGGGGGGGTTTGCGAACACCCCCAACAGAGGCACCAACCCCCCCTCAGATGGGTTCCTTGTGTATGCAGCAGTGTGTGTTTTTGGAGTTGCCCTACCAGGGCCCACTCCCATACACCCGCCCCCTCCTTGGGCCCTTGCGGGACCCCTGCCGGGGAGGGGTTTTCCCTCGGGCTGGAGCTCGGAAGGATCGCAGCACAGGAGGCAGCTGGAGGATCCCTACCGGAGAGTTAGCAGGAGCAAGAAGAGACAGAGTGAGTAGATCAGCACAGTGCAGGGACAGACAAGGGGAGAGATTGCCAGCTGAAGCAGGTCTCTCTTGAAGACAGATGTGTCTTCATTCAACACTGCCGTCAGGAATCTGTATGTGTGTGTGTCAGTCGGAAGGACTGGGAAGGTGGGCTAGCATTTCTTCAAGCAGTAGAGCTGGGATCAGTGTCTATGGGGAAGCAGAAGGTGTTGCGAGATGCTGTTCACTCCACATGGGCTACTTTACTAAGGGACAGAGTTCCTAACCCATAATGGACTGTTGCTGAGCTAACTAGAGACTGTTAGTTCCCAAGGAAGTGAACCAGCAGAAGCTGTGCAAAGGAATCAAGTTTGGTGCAGGAGGAAGGAAGAAGTGGAATCTGTAAATAGGGAGGAGGTTGTCCCTGGTTCTGTTTGGACATTTTTCACATTGGGCATGTCCACAGTCTTTGACCATCTCTCTTGTATCATGTCTGTAGTCTCTGACCATCTCTTTTATTATGTCCACAGTCTCTGACCATCTCTTGTATTATGTCCACAGTCTCTGACCATCTACTGTACCATGTCTGCAGTCTTTGACCATCTCTTATATCACGTCCGCAGTCTCTGACCATCTCTTGTACCATGTCTGTAGTGTCTGACCATATCTTGTGGCAGCGGGTGCAGGCGTGCTGGGGGAACGGTTCTGGGAGGACGTCAATAGATGCTCTCCCAGAACTAGATGACCGCACTGTAACTGTCATTTAGGTATAGCTTGGTCGGCAAGTGGATCAAGTCTAACTAAATTGTGTCTGAGCACTGAAAATGCTGTTGAGAAATCACTTTGGGAAACACCCCCTAAGCATTTCTAGCAACACCCATCTTGGGTTAGGGCAGATGTTTCATGTAGCATCTTGGAATCCACCTGCCCTTAGCTCAGACATGCAAGACATGCATGCAGTAGGGAGGTGCTTACCTGAGAAATCCCCTCCTCCAGATAAAAAAAAAAATGCTCATGAAGACTCCTGAGATGTATGACATCCTTTTGGTCCTAGGTCAGAGACCAGGAAGTAAATGAAGAAACATACAAAAAAAAAATGTAGATGGGTAAATACACTGTACTATCTATTTTAATAAGGGTAGCAGTATAGAAATTGAAAATAATTATGTTCATTGAGGTTAGTTCAGCTTAAACATAAAAGTATCCATTCCTATTAATTATTAAACCCATAAAGATTTCTGGGAGTTTCCAAACTTTGTCTAATAGTTTATACTTCCAGCTAAAGGCCTAAAGAATTTAGGGGCCAGCTGACCTTATTAGGCTCTTTGCTTATCTCACTTATGGAACTTGTTAGGCCTGCTAAACAATTTTGAATTCGCAGTTTACTATTGGCAATATATCAGATCAGCTGATAGAGAGGGGGGGTAGTGATTTTAAATAAGGAGGATTTTGATCAGGAATAATCAGATTAGTGAACGATAGGAACACTTTTAAAACACTGTCAAATAATCCCACAAAAAATACAAAGCAAAGTTAATGAAAATAATTAAGAAGGCACTTAGGAATAGATTATTAACCAAAAGGAGGCAAAATATTTGATCCCTGAGGCACCTAGGTTACCGGTCATTTATCAATTACCTAAAGTTCACAAAAATAAAGAGACCACCAGGAAGACCTATAGTGAGTGGTCCAGATTCACTTTTTGTACATGAATATATGGATTTTTCTCTGAAGCCACTCACACAAGGATACCTATCATATTTGCGAGATATAAAACATCTGATCAATATTTTAAAAGATACACCTGTAGATGATGACACCTTATTGGTCACAATTGACATTGAATCTTTATATGCTAACATTAAACAACAAGATGCCCTAACAGAAATTTGGGCAGCGTTGGAGACCAAATCAGATCTCAAACCCACCCAAAGAAAATTTCTTGTGAAGGCCCTGGACTTGGCTATGACCAGCAGTTATTTTTGGCATGATAGATCCTTTTTCAACCAAATAAAAGGCGTAGCCATGGGGCAAAACATGCCCCCAGTGTAGCTAATAGATGATTGGGAGAATGGGAGGATAGAGAGATCCATGGTGAGAACAGACCTAAAATAGCTTTATACAAAGGGTTTTATCAGGAACCATAAATCAGACCGAGACAAAAAAACAGAGTAAGCATATTCAAAACAAGCCAGAGTTCAGTAACCGGATCGGGTAGTCAGCCAAGCAAATGTCAGAGAGCCAGAGATAAACGTAGTAGTACAGCAAGCAGGATCAGGAGCCAGAAGGAACGTCAGCCAAGCAAGTCTTCAACAGGAGCGCAGGAGAAAGTCTCTGTGATGTTGACAAAGGCGAAGGCAGAGCTGGACGACTTTAAGTAGACAGGAATGACGAGCAGAATCAACAACAGCTGGGTAACTGTGGAGAGAGATGGGAGCTGGCAATTAGCCGACAGCTGAGCGGCCAGCTCAGAGAAAGAAAGGGCTGAGCCCAGCCCTGACAGTACCCCCTCCTCAATGACCCCGCCCCCTCGGAGGACCACTAGGCTTGAGGGGAAAAAACTTCTATGGAAATCACGGAGGAGGACAGGGGCATGTACGTCCGAGGATGAGACCCAAGAGCGTTCCTCCGGACCGTACCCCTTCCAATGCACCAGGTACTGTATGCGCCCACGGAACCTACGGGAGTCAACAATGGATTGTACTTCATAGTCCTCATGGTTCTCAACCTGTATAGGGTGATGACGTGGCACTGAGGTGGTAAAGCGATTGCAGACCAAAGGTTTCAATAAGGAGACATGAAACAAATTTGAGATGCGCATACTAGGAGGAAGGTCCAAGGCATAAGCCACTGGGTTAATCCTGCGAAGGATACGGAAAGGCCCAATAAAACAAGGTGCAAACTTCAAAGAATAAACACGAAGTCGGAGGTTGGGAGACGACAGCCAGACTCTGTCCCCAACCTGGTAGAAAGGTGCAGGCAGGCGTCTGCGGTCAGCATGGAGTCTGTACCTATCGTTAGCATGTTGCAAAGAATAAACACGAAGTCGGAGGTTGGGAGACGACAGCCAGACTCTGTCCCCAACCTGGTAGAAAGGTGCAGGCAGGCGTCTGCGGTCAGCATGGAGTCTGTACCTATCGTTAGCATGTTGCAAAGCCTCCTGAACTTGTGCCCAAGTGGAACGAAGACCACGGAGATGCTCCTCTAATGCAGGAATACTCTGCGGAACAAACGAGTCAGGCAGCATGGAAGGTTGGAAGCCATAATTCGCCGTAAACGGGGACAATTGGGAAGCAGAATTCAAGGCACTGTTGTGAGCAAACTCTGCCCACGGTATTAGGTCTGACCAGTTGTTATGATGGTCAGAAATATAGCAACGTAAGAATTGCTCCAAGGACTGATTGGCTCATTCTGCGGCCCCATTAGACTGCGGGTGTTACGCAGGGGAGAAAGCAAGCTGAATTCCCAACTGTGCACAAAGGGCTCGCCAGAACCAGGAGACAAACTGACTACCCCTGTCCGAGACAATCACTTTGGGTAGTCCATGTAAGCGAAAGATCTCCCGAGCAAAAATGGAAGCCAGTTCCTTAGAAGTGGGCAGCTTCTTAAGTGGAATACAATGACACATCTTTGAGAACCGGTCAACCACCATAGGGATAACTGTGTTGCCTTGGGAGTTGGGTAACTCCACAATGAATTCCATAGACAGGTGGGTCCAGGGCCTTTCTCCATTGGGTATGGGTTGTAGGAGGCCTACTGGAAGGTGTTGTGGAGTCTTACTCTGAGCACACACGGAACAGGCAGCTACGAAGGCAGTTACATCAGCCCGTAGACTAGGCCACCAGAATTGTTGGGAAATGGCCCAAACGAGTTGATTCTTCCCAGGGTGGCCAGCTGCCTTGGGAGAATGGTAAGTCTGGAGCACAGCAGTACAGAGACTCTCTGGGACAAAGCAGCGGTCACAGGGTTTCTCAGGAGGAGCATGGAACTGAGCAGCACGAATTTTGTCACCAAAAGGAGAAGTAAGACTGGTGCGAACCATAGCCAGGATATGATCAGGAGGAATCACAGGAACCGGAACCGACTCCAACATGGAATTGGAGGAAAATTGTCATGACAAGGCGTCAGCCCTTACATTCTTAGTTCCGGGTAAGAATGAGATAATATATTTAAAACTCGACAATAAAAGAGCCCATCGCGCCCTTCTGGAAGAGAGGTGCTTAGCCTCAGACAAGAATGTGAGATTCTTATGGTCAGTAAGAATGAGAACCGGCACAGTGGTACCTTCAAGGAGATGTCTCCATTCTTTCAGGGCTAAAATAATCGCCAACAGCTCTCTGTCACCAATCTCGTAATTGCACTCTGCAGGTGACAATTTCTTGGAAAAGTAGCCACACGAATGCATAGCGCTCTCAGAGTTAGGACGTTGAGACAGAGGGGCGCCAACTCCAGTCTCAGAAGCATCAACTTCTAGGATAAAAGGCAACGTAGGATCAGGATGTGCCAACACAGGAGCAGAAACAAAGGCAGTCTTGAGACACTCAAAGGCCTTAATGGACTCCGGAGACCAACTCTGTGGGTTACCGTCCTTTCTGGTCATCAGTCAGGGGCTTGACCAGAGATGAAAAGTTACGAATAAACTTCCAATAATAGTTGGCAAAGCGTAGGAAACGCTGCAGAGGACGTAAACCCACGGGTCGGGGCCACTGTAAGACTGTCGAAAGTTTCTCTGGGTCCTTCGAAAAACCAGCAGTAGAAATGACATAGCCCAGGAATTTACCCTGTTCACGATGGAACTCGCACTTCTCCAGTTTACAATAGAGATTGTTTTCTCTTAGTTTCTGAAGCACATGACAGACATCTGTGTGGTGGCTCTCCAGGGACTTGGAAAATATGAGGATATCATCGAGATAAACCACCACACATACCTGCAACAAATCTTGGAGGACATCGTTAATAAATTCCTGGAAAACTGCCGGGGCGCTACAAAGGCCAAAAGGCATTATGAGGCACTCATAATGGCCTGTTCTGGTATTAAACGCAGTTTTCCACTCGTCGCCCTATTTAATCCGCACGAGATTGTATGCACCTCTCAAATCAAGCTTCGTGAAAACCGTTGCTCCCTTGAGGCGGTCAAATAACTCTGTAATCAACGTAATCGGGTAGGCATTCTTAATCGTGAAACGATTGAGACCCCTATAATCAATACAAGGTCTCAGTTCACCGCTCTTCTTCTTCACAAAGAAGAAACCAGCACCAGCAGGAGATGAGGATTTGTGGATCAAACCTCGAGAAAGTGCGTCTGCAACATACTCCTCCATGGCCTTATCCTCCAAGACCGACAAAGAGTAAATCCAGCCACGAGGGGGTATGGCACCAGGTTGAAGGTCAATTGCACAATCATAAGGCCGGTGTGGAGGTAAACTACCGGCTTGACCTTTGTCAAACACATCGCTAAAATCGCGGTACTCCTCCGGCAGCGAGGAGAGTGAAGAGGTGCACAGGACCTTGGCTACCTTCTGGAAGCATGTCTCACTGAATTGTGGTGACCAGGAGAGAACCTTAGCACGGAGCCAATCAAAAGAGGGGTTGTGCCTCTGTAACCAAGGATAACCAATAACCAGTGGAAACCTAGGTGAGGAAATAACTTCGAATTGGATTATCTCATGGTGAAGAGCCCCTATGGTCATGGACAACGGAACCGTCTCATGAGTCACATGGGCGGGCTGTAGAGGTCTCCTGTCAAGCGCCTCAATGACAAGTGGAGTGACACGCAGCTGCAGCGGAATCGAGTGCTGCGATACAAAGGCAGCATCAATGAACAGGCCTGCAGCCCCAGAGTCGATTAGAGCCTGTATCTCGATGGACGACTCAGCTCAAGAAAGGGTGACTGAAACCAGGGGCTTATCCTTCTGGATAACTGAGGACGAAACAACGCCACCTAAGGTCTGTCCATGACAGGACCTCAAGGTTCGGGCGTTCCCTGGACGGGTAGGACAAGACTTCAAAAAGTGACCTGCCTGGCCACAATAAAGGCACAATCTCTCCCTCCTCCTAAAAGCTCTCTCATCCGCAGAGAGATGCGTAAAGCCCAAGTGCATGGGTTCATCTTCACTGACCGACTCGGTACCAGGAGGCATGAGAGGTGAGGGAGGCACGGGTGGGACTGTAAAGCTTAGAGGCAAACGTACAGGAGGCTTCCGCAAGCGCTCCTTAAAAGAGAGTCTTTCTCTGAGTCTGGAGTCAATGAGGATGGCAAACGTGATCAACCTCTCCAGCTCAGTGGGTATATCTCGGGCTGCTATCTAATCCTTGATGGAATCCGAGAGACCACAAGAAAAAGCAGCCACAAGGGCCTCATTGTTCCAAGCAACCTCTGTTGCCAGAGTACGGAATTCAATGGCGTAGTCGGCAACAGTTCTCGTACTCTGTTTGATGGGCATGAGGCACTGGGCAGCAGAAGCGGAGCGTGCAGGAACGTCAAATACCCTTTTAAAGGAGGCCACAACGTCAGAGTAACTCAAGACAACAGGTTTTTGCTTCTCCCATAGAAGGTCTGCCCAGGCCAAGGCTCTCTCAGAAAGCAAAGATATCACGAAACCTACTTTGCTTCTGTCCGTGGGAAACGCCTGGGGCAGCATCTCAGAGTAAATCTCAACCTGGTTGAGAAACCCTCTGCATTGAACTGGATCACCCCCAAATCGATGGGGAAGCGGAGTGGAACCAGACATACCTCTTATAGAGGTAATGCTCGAGGCGGGTGCCTGCACAGAGACTGGTGCAGCAGCAGGGATGGCCTGCCACTCAGGTTGTACCGGAGCAGCCACAGTGGGATTACATTGTCATTCCATGGAGCCAATTAATGGACAGAATTCTTTGGGTCAGAATTAACAAACACATTAATAATATCAAAAAGGGATTTCCCAAGCACAGTGTTTCAAATCACTTCAGACTACATCACAATATAGACCTGGGACTATTGACTTTTCGCAGTATAGACAAAATTGAACAACATAGAAAGGGTGGCAATATGACCCAAGCCATCTCAATGAACAAAACAAAATGAATACTTGAGTTAAATACTTTGAATCCTGTGGGGCTCAATGTAGATATAGATCTTAATGTTTTTTTATATCACATTTTTTGTTTATATCTCTTGAATCCCTCAGATGTCCATTACCTTTTTATAAAAAATATTATGTGTATGTGATATATTTTCCCCAGATGTCCAATCTTTTTTTAAAAAAAATAATAATACTTCATATATATTTTTTATATAATTTGATATTTCTCAGACATCGTTTTTATATTATTATTTTTTTTTATAAAAAACAGTAATTTATATAAATTTTGATATTCAGATGCTTAAAATAAAATATTGGCATATTTATAAGTTTTACATTTTAAATAATTAGATTAATATAATTCTTAGTAGTTTAGTTGTAGTCACTTTTTACACAACATGAATTAGTTTGTACTTTTTAAGATGTAATTTATAAGATGAATTCATTTACAACACTAAATAAATAGATAACACAATTTTATTTTTGACCACTAGATGTCCTTAATTCACAGTTTATGGTTTCTTTTGGAGCTATAGTTACCAACCAGTAGATGTCCTCATTGCTGTTGTAAGGTCTATGCATATTTAGTTATTGACCACTATATGTCCTCAATAAATCCATTATATTAATTTTATACCTACATAATATACATATTTCAATAAATAGACCAATAGAAAATTATAGGGATTAGCATGCATATTAACTGGGAGGTATTCATCCAAATTAGATGGAGGATGGCTTGGACTCAGATTGGATTAGAAAGGTGGAAATGGCGGGTGAGCTATACAGTGTGTGTGTACATGTGTGTGATTATTTATATATATATATATATATATATATATATATATATATATATATATATATATATATATATATATATTATATATAATGAGGAAGTGATGTGTCCGGACATGTGACCCCTGATGACGCATACTGATGAAACGTGTTAGGAGAAGCAGTATTTGGAGTGCAGGTTGAGCGCATAGCGGCAGCTGCAGTTTCTGTTTCTATTTACATACTCAGAGATGCCTGGTTTTTTACTATTTGAATATAAGTGCAATTTAAATGTTTTAAATAATTTTGAAGACTTACTACACTATGAGCAATTCCTATATCCTTATCCCTGGCGAGCAGGTTCCATACAGAGAGTCCTAAAGGAGCAGGAGCACTGCCAAGCCATTCAGGACACCAGTGGGGAACGAGAGATTACAACCGATATACGCGGAGATCTATACTTGTGTGATCTTGACCTTTGCTTTGGAAAAAAGTGGGTCCAGTCCTTCTGGTGAGTGCGGTGTGAGGCGGTCGGGAAAAGGCAACACTTCCTTCACGTATTGATGGAATGAAAGACACAGAGCACATACTTTATGGACTTTAATTTACAATTTCATTGTATTTGTGTTTTATATAGACAAATGTCATTAGTATTTGGCACTGTTTTATATATTTTTTTGTCTGGCACTATATTGTTTTTTGTTTATAGAGCACGATCTCTCTTTAAAACTGCTAAACAATTTACAGGGTTAACTAAAAGTTAAGTTTTCAAATAGGAGTATATTCCTTTCTATACTTGTGGACCCCCTGCCCACAATTGTACTATGGATGAGCAGCCCGCGCAGGAAAAGCGATATACCCGTGCATTCAAAAGTTGGTATTACCTTATCATTGGTTACACTGGAGCCAGGGCAGCCATTAGAAATTTACCCCCCTTACACAGCTTTAAGCCTGGCCTCCGTAAGTTTCTCAGAGTAACCAGCTGTCTGATTGGACACTGCAACCTCTTGAGAGCTACAGCTTTTTTTTTTTTTTTTACACATTTTGTACCAGTTCTGTTTTCCCTATGCAGGATTCCACATAGGCAATGCACTTTTCTATGTTAGTGCTACAGACTATGCCAAATTTAAGACTACTCAGTACAATGGGACAGGAACCAAGCAAAAAGTTCCTGCAAGGCATATGCTTGTAGATCAACTCTACCTTAACACTGTCTGGCCTGACCCCTATCCATTATTTGACTTCACCCTCTCCTGATAATTTTATATTTTGTTGCTTTTTTGCCTGTTATCCTGCTTGGTGTAACCTGTATGGCATATCCATGGACCATAACTTTAGAATGCCAGCAGGACGATGGCTTCCTATGATGGGTTCTTTGAGAAGACCAGGCACTCCAACTAGTTGTAACAAAGAAGGGTTATTCAATTCCTTAATCAATTTTCTTAAATTCTATCACAATCATGTCATCCACTTTTTGTTACAACTTTGCAGAGAATACAAAACAGGGCTTGATCCTATTAATGACTTCTCCCAGGGGATTCTGAGGTAACTGTGTAATTAGTTGGGTTTTTTTTTATTATTTATTACAGGTGCTTATATAGTGCAATCAATTTATGCAGCACTTTACATATATATTATACAGTATCTCACAAAAGTGAGTACACCCCTCACATTTTTGTAAATATTTTATTATATCTTTTCATGTGACAACACTGAAGAAATTACACTTTGCTACAATGTAAAGTAGTGAGTGCACAGCTTGTATAACAGTGTAAATTTGCTGTCCCCTCAAAATAACTCAACACACAGCCATTAATGTCTAAACCTCTGGCAACAAAAGTGAGTACACCCCTAAGTGATTGGGTCCAAAGTGTCAATATTTTGCATGGCCACTATTATTTATCAGCACTGCCTTAACCCTCTTGGGCATGGAGTTCACCAGAGCTTCATAGGTTGCCACTGGAGTCCTCTTCCACTCCTCCATGACGACACCACGGAGCTGATGAATGTTAGAGACCGTGCGCTCCTCCACCTTTCATTTGAGGACGCCCCACAGATGCTCAATAGGGTTTAGGTCTGAAGACATGCTTGGCAAGTCCATCACCTTTACTCTCAGCTTCTTTAGCAAGACAGTGGTGTGTTTGGGGTCGTTATCATGTTGGAATCCTGCCCTGCGGCCCAGTCTCCAAAGGGAGGGGATCATGCTCTGCTTTAGTATGTCACAGTACATGTTGGCATTTATGGTTCCCTCAATGAACTGTAGCTCCCCAGTGCTGGCAGCACTCGTTCAGCCCCAGACCATGACACTTCCACCTCCATGCTTTACTGTAGGCAAGACACACTTGTCTTTGTACTCCTCACCTGGTTGCCGCCACACATGCTTGACACCATCTGAACCAAATAAGTTTATCTTGGTCTCATAAGATCACAGGACATGGTTCCAGTAATCCATGTCCTTAGTCTGCTTGTTTTCAGCAAACTGTTTGCGGCTTTCTTGTGCATCATCTTTAGAAATGTCTTACTTCTGGGACGACAGCCATGCAGACCAATTTGATGCAGTGTGCGGCGTATGGTCTGAGCACTGACGGGCTGACCCCCCACCCCTTCAATCTCTGTAGCAATGCTGGCAGCGCTCATATGTCTATTTCCCAAAGACAACCTCTGGATATGACGCTAAGCACGTTCACTCAACTTCTTTGGTCGACCATGGCGAGGCCTGTTCTGAGTGGAACCAGTCCTGTTAAACTGCTGTATGGTCTTGGCCACAGGGCTGAAGCTCAGTTTCAGGTTCTTGGCAATCTTCTTGTAGCCTAGGCCATCTTTATGTAGGGCAACAATTCTTTTTTTCAGATTCTCAGAGAGTTCTTTGCCATGAGGTGCTATGTTGAACTTCCAGTGACCAGTATAAGAGATTGAGAACGATAACACCAAATTTAACACACCTGCTCCCCATTCACACCTGAGACCCTGTAACACTAACTAGTCACATGACACTGGGGAGAGAAAATGGATAATTGGGCCCAATTTGGAAATTTTCACTTAGGGGTGTACTCACTTTTGTTGCCAGTGGTTTAGACCAGGGTTTCTCAACTCCAGTCCTCAAGGCGCCCCAACAGGTCATGTTTTCAGGATTTCCAGTATTTCGCACAGGTGATTTGATCAGTTTCACTGCCTTAGTAATTACCACAGCTGTTTTATCTGAGGGAAATCCTGAGGGAAGACCTTTTGGGGCGCCTTGAGGACTGGAGTTGAGAAACACTGGTTTAGACATTAATGGCTGTGTTTTGAGTTATTTTGAGGGGACGCCAAATTTACACGGTTATTCAAGCTGTACACTCACTACTTTACATTGTAGCAAAGTGTAATTTCTTCAGTGTTGTCACATTAAAAGATAGAATAAAATATTTTCAAAAATGTGAGGGGGTGTACTCACTTTTGTGAGATACTGTACATTCACATCAGTTCCTGCCCTCAAGTTCATTTTTCAGGTGGATCTGAGCGGGCCATCCATTGACTCCTATAGGGAGATGGATGTCAGCGGATTTGTGTCCGCTGACACCCGTCTGCCATCTGATCTGCTAAAATCAGACGTATGGCTATGCGTTCGCTATCCGTGGGTGGATTGGATGAGATCTGATGAAATGCTGTCCGTTTTTGTCCGATCCCTCCATAGGAATCAGCAGTGCTCTGACAGGCCCCTCCCTGCTCAGTGAGCAGAGACGGACCTGTCATTCGCCGGCTCAGCGGAGATCAACGAAGAGATCTCCTGCTGAGTGGATCCGCCTTGTGTGAATGAGGCCTAACAAATTCATACATACACATACTAGGGCCAATTTAACCGCAGTACCTGGACAAAACCCACGCAGACACAAGGAGAATGTGCAAACTCCAGGCAGGTAGTGTTTTGGTACTGTACACGTGGCTTTTTGCAGCCTTATAGTGACCAAGGCTTAATTTACAGCAGTATTAAACCCAAAAACAAAAATTGAATACATTGTAGCTTGCCAGTCCTTAAATGAGATTGCTGAATTCCTTTGCTTTTTTGCAGCCTTTTTTTCCTTTATTTTACCTGGTAATTCTGTAGGACAAATGCATTGGTTTCACTAGATGATGCCCTCTCTCATATGAAGTTGGGTTGTCCAAAATAAATATCTAGGCATAACAATTTCTTCTACCATTTTTTTTTCAACATTATCCCTCTGATATCCAGATTTAGATCACAGTATACACCCTGGTGTAAATTGCGCATCTCAGTAGCTGGTTGTACTAACCTACTTAAAATGATACGGATGCTTTAATTGTCATATTTCCTTCACAATTCCACCTGTTGGATTCAGCTCAAATACTTTAAAATATTTAAATGGTGTTTATTGGGATCTAGTGTGAAAATTAAACTGCCAGGAATTAAATTAGTTATTTCAGTATCCCAGTGATTTATGTGGTCTAGCAGCCTCACATTTCTGTCTCCATTTCATTGCTGCACAATTACAACACTTGGTCAGCTGGGAACAACTTACTCTCTGCTCTGCCTCACTCAGAATACTCAGTCATTTGCTCAATAGGGTGAGCCCTCTATATGCCCTGGAAACCGCTGCCTATTGGAAAACATGTTCATGCCTACCAACCAAACAGTTGATGGAGTTAGTTTGGATGACAGCATAAAGCCTACCTGGGATTTCCAGACATACTTGGTTTGCTCATATTTGATTTTAATGAACAACACCCAGTGTTCATTTATTTGAATCTATTGTATTCATTAGCTCTTTGCTTCTCCCCTCCAGGTGCAATTCATTTTGGGCATTAACAAGGTCTGATTTTATGGGAAGGTTTCTTCCAACATTCCTTGCATGTGATTGGCTGTCTATTTTTCATTAGCTCCATATATACATAAGATCAGATTTCGTTTATTCAGCTATGACTAAGCTTATGTTTGTGATGTGAAACGCGTTAGCTGTTCATCCCTGCCTTCTATGCCTAAGATATGAATGTTTTTGGATTTTAATCTTTCAATAAAGATGCCTTCAGCGGTGTGCGGCCGTCCAGGATTTTTCCTTCCTTCCTCATCTGGTTACACCTCTTTCATCAGCCATCAGAGAACTTTCTTTCTTTCCCCCTGTTCTTTGAGATGTTACAATCATCACAGTTTGGATGTGATTTCCATTCAAATTCTGCTGGATTATCTCAACATTCAATCATTCAATCATCTGTTTTCTATCATGTATGCGTGTGCTGTCTGAGTGGTGTCTTGACGTTTTTAATTCATAGACAAGTTTATTTTATAATAGTGGAATGTTTATTTATTTATTTTTCTTTGAGTGTTTTTGATATGAATTGTTGTTCATCAATAAACTTTATATATTTTTTTCATTTATGGCTATGTACTCCTTCATTGCTAGATCCTTGTGGCTCATATAAGTGGCACTTTGATCGCGTTTTCTCTCTGATGCGATTTTTTCATCTACCTTAGTGGACACTGATCCCATTACCTGCGTTTTCAAATGTATTGATTCTGCCTCTTTGGATGAATATGAGTCTCTGGTGGTCTCCAGACCGCTGTTTTCATCACACAGAATTTTAGCCATCGGGTGGGTCTCCACATCCCCTTCCACCATAGATGAATCATTACAAGCTATATCATTTGAGAAACACACTTAATTCCTGTGCAATGCCATGCGTAAATTTGATCATATTTGGTTCTCTCAGGCTAGGTGCAGCATATCCTACTGTTACCTTAAGTATAAGAACAGATGCCTCATCGTCCCAACTCCTCTCCAACTCCTCAGGTCCCCTTCCCTATTTCACTGAATAAATGAATGTACCACACAGACTGTATAAGCATGTCATATATCCTATTAGATTCTGAATGCCCTTGAGCAACATTTGACTGCATCTTTCTTTGTGTCTTCATTGAGATGTTGTGTTTAATTATTTACTTCAAAAGCATTGATAAGTAACTTCTGATTTTAAAAAATGCTTTTGTTTTTTACAGACTATTGGCCATTCCCTTCTTTCTAAACACCCTTGTTTGGCTATGTCCACTCTGCCCAGGGTCCACAGTCCACCACATAAGTACCTTGGCTCAACCAAATACCAGAATGCATAAAAATGACAGTGTTTAGTACGAACCATGCATATAAAGTGTGACAGCCTGCCTGGCGCCCCACCTGGTTGCCTCCGCCAAGATACAGCTTCCTCCACTCTGGAACCAGGCATTATAGCAGGGCCAGAGCAAGGATTTTTGTGTAAACAGGCAAAAATGTATTTTGGTATTGCCCATTCAATGCATGTAGGCAGTAGGGCACTGTGGGCACGGTTTAAGTCACTGCGGACAGGCTGTAGGGCACTGCCGGCTGGCTTGGGCTCAGGCAGACTGTTAGTCCTTTCTCCTCCTCCCATCTTCTTCAAGCTACTAGAACAAGTGGCAAGCACAATGACGTCATGTGCACCCTCCCGTACCCGCCCTGATGGCCAAGTTAGGCAAGTTCAACTGTCTAATAATCTGCCGGCTCTGGAACTGTGCATGCACAGAACAGTGCTGGGGAAAAGCTGCAAAACGTATGGGTGCGCTTCTCTTGTCCAAGGACATTTACAGACAGGAAAAAAGCACCTTTTATAAACAAACAAAAAAAATCATCCATCATTTAAGTGTGAACCAAAATAAAGTGCAATGTGATATCAAGAATAATTAATATATGTACATTCCAAAGTTTTAGTAAAATAAATAATATGCATTTTTCTATGGAGCTGCCAGTGTAAATGGACCAGGTCCACTAAAAACAAACAGATCTGTTCCTCTCCATCTAGGTGAATCGGAGGGTATTGGGATGTAAACAGACAGTGGTGGAGTCTGTTTAAAACTGACTGCCCATAGAGTAGAGCGGGGCTGTGTCCGTGGTCCGCTCTGCAGAAACTGAGCGGACACGGACCTGTCATCCACCCGCACTCAGCAGGAGATCAGTGGACAGATCCCCCACTGAGTAAAGCCCACCCCGTGTGAAAGGGGCCTTATTGTCAATGTCTTCTGTTTTGTACCCATCTCCTTTGCTCTGTCCCCGTGCCCCCTTCTGTCCCCCTCTCGTTTTCCCTGCTCTATGTCCCCTTTTTTTTGTCCCCATCTATTCCTCATGAGTTCACCTCTCTAGAGAGTCCCCATGATGTACATGCAGCAGGCTGTATACTCAGAGAACAGACAGTCACATAGAATGAGACATCTAAGCCATGTCCTACCTTCCACTGAGGATTGTCATGCATGCCATGCCATTCCAGATCCTGTGCCTGCTGGTCCCGCCCCCTGGTAGCTGTCCATGTGGCTACTGAGCCCAGTACCACATCTTCAGACCCTGCCAGCCATCCTGGCTGCAGCTGCACCCATCCCAGACTGCAATCTCCCAGTCCTCTCAGGCATGCCTCCCTAGTCCTCTTCTGACTGTGTGTCACTCACCAGCCCTCCTGGCTGCGACCAGTTGTTCCTCCCTGGAGACTTTGCCTGGCAGTGCTCTCCTGCTGTTCTCTCCTTGCTCCCTTGCCTCCTGTCCAGGACACCTCCACATGTTGTTAGAAGGTCCCGTCCGCACCAGAGCCCAGGCCCAAGGTCACTGGGGGAGCTCCCTCTAGGCCACGACAGCCTAGCACTCCATCTCTAGCTTCCCCCCGAACAACTCCTCTCCAGCTGGACTGACCCTGAGTATTTAAGGAGGCCTGCCCCCTGCCAATCCAAGTTGGGGATTGGTCAGGGCTCCTCAGAACACCCCAGGCATCTCCACCTCTCTTCTCCTTCCTTTCAAGAAAATTCTAGAATGTTCAGGAAAGAAGTGGGAGGTCTCAGTGATGCTGCCTGTGAGTAACCCAGTTCTGCCTGAGTCACTGCACCCTGACCCAAAAAAAAATACACACAGACTTGGCTGCCAGCCAAGCCTGACAATTTACCTATCCTACACAAAAACCTATTCTCACATCTGGCAGCCTAGACTAGTGTTTCTCAACTACAGTCCTCAAGGGGCCCCAACAGGTCATGTTTCCCTCAGATGAAACAGCTGTGGTAATTATTAAGGCAGTGAAACTGATCAAATCACCTGTGCAAAATAATGGAAAGTGTCAGGGATACCCCAGGCAGGCATCCAGCAGGGGTGATCAGATCAGTTGGCTGCAGTTAAAGGAATCAAGACCAGATGAGTGAGTGAAAATGTATATTTATTAAAGATAAAGACACGTGAAAACCAACACCAGTAACCATAAACAAGTAAATGAAACGTAAATGAACACAGCAAACCCCAAATAACACCTAACTAACTATATACACATAAGCAAACAAGACAGGGACAAGAGATAAGGGGAACAGGAAGCCAGGTACTGGGAGCAGTCAGTAATGGGAGCAGGAAGTAGGTACCAGGGGACAGGTCTCTGGTTCAGGATTCAAGATACAGGGTTCAGGACAAGAGACAGGAACAGGTCAGGCTCAGGCAGAGACAAGGCTTGCAGGGGTAATACTGAAGCCCTGAGCCTCAGTGAAGGGCGGGCTTATATACTCCCAGAAGTTCCACATCAGGTGCAGCTTGATTAGCAGTATGTACATCTGCTGGGAGACACCCACTGGTGGCAACCAGAACTACACCCTTTGGTGCTAAAAACAGTGCCATCAGCAGGTGACCCAAGCAATACCAGACTGTCCTGACAGCCTGAAAACCTGACCTGTTGGGGCGCCTTGAAGACTGGAGTTGAGAAACACTGGCCTAGAAGGTGCTACACTTGCAACCCTCCCATACAAGCCACATTTGTGAAGAATTTGTGATATTGTTATCACATGCACACAATGACCACTCTTTGTCATAAATTCCTGCAACTGCTTCAGAGTTGCTGTAGGCCTCTTGATAGCCTCTCTGACCAGTTTCCTCCTGGCTCTTTCATCCAGTTTGGAGCAATGTCCTGATCCAGGGAGGGTCTGTGTTGTACCAAATACCTTCCACTCCTAATAATAGAGTCTTTTGACAGTACCTTGCCAACCATAGTTGATTGTTTGCTTCAGTTGCACTACCAGGGACTGAAATGCCATGATGACGTACTCCCTCATAAGTGCGCCAAGTGACGCTGGGGGTCATCTCCATGCACACCTGATGGGGTACACACTTACCCCCTTGGCAGAGGACTGCTTTAGAGTTTTTTCTTGGGCTTACTTGGTGGTAATTTCCCAATTATGGACACCACAGCGAATACAAGGTAATTGGCTTTGCATGAGAAAGTATTCACTCTCTTCTCTTGTTTACACATATAAGTTTCCAACCCCATCCCTGTGGGACTATTCCCACAGGGGTTTCCACACCCAAAACACCATTCCTTGTGTCACTGTCTACAATGCCAGTTCACATATACAATGGTTAGTTTACATTGTTCCATGTCTTTAAGGGCCACTTTAACACTATGCACATTTGCACTTTATTATACTCGCCCATTCCTCATCCCTGTCCTCGACTGAGACCCCCCTAGTAGTAGCTTATCCATACATAGCCTCAATTACTCATTTATACATTGTCAATTTAGACTATTGTGGTATAACAATATATACTATTCATACATACAGTATCTCACAAAAATGAGTACACCCCTCACATTTTTGTAAATATTTTGTTATATCTTTTCATGTGACAACACTGAAGAAATTACACTTTGCTACATGGGAAAGTAGAGAGTGTACAGCTTGTATAAAAGTGTAAATTTGCTGTCCCCTCAAAATAACTCAACACACAGCCATTAATGTTTAAAAAATAATTTGTGTGGCCACTATTAATTTCGAGCACTGCCTTAACCCTCCTGGGCATGGAGTTCACCATATCCTCACAGGTTACCACAGTCTTCTTCTACTCCTCCATGACGACATCAAGGAGCTGGTGGATGTTAGAGACCTTGTGCTCCTCCACCTTGAGTATGAGTTTGAGTATGCCCCACAGAAGCTCAATAGGGTTTAGGTCTGGAGACATGCTTGGCCAGTCCATCAACTTTACCCTCAGCTTCTTTAGCAAGGCAGTGGTCATCTTGGAGGTGTGTTTGGGGTCGTTATCATGTTCGAATACTGCCCTGCAGCCCAGTCTCCAAAGGGAGGGGATCATGCTCTGCTTCAGTATGTCACAGTACATGTTGGCATTCATGGTTCCCTCAATGAACTGTAGCTCCCCAGTGCCGGCAGCACTCATGCAGCCCCAGACCATGACAATCCTACCACCATGCTTGACTGTAGGTAAGACACACTTGTCTTTGTACTCCTCACCTGGTTGCCGCGACACACGCTTGACACCATCTGAACCAAATAAGTTTATTTGGTCTCATCAGACCACAGGACATTGCTGCAGTAATCAATATTCTTAGTCTGCTTGTCTTCAGAAAACTGTTGTGCATCATCTTTAGAAGAGGCTTCCTTCTGGGATGACAGTCATGCAGACCAATTTGATGCAGTGTGCTGCGTATGGTCTGAGCACTGACAGGCTGACCCCCCACCCCTTCAACCTCTGCAGCAGTGCTGGCAGCACTCATATGTCTATTTCTCAAAGACAACCTCTGGATATGACGCTGAGCATGTGCACTCAACTTCTTTGGTCGACCATGGCGAGGCCTGTTCTGAGTGGAATCTGTCCTGTTAAACCATTGTATGGTCTTGGCCACTGTGCTGCAGCTCAATTTCACGGTCTTGGCAAACTTCCTTTAGCCTAGGCCATCTTTATGTAGAGCAACAATTCTTTTTTTCAGATCCTCAGAGAGTTCTTTGCCCTGAGGTGCCATGTTGAACTTCCAGTGACCAGTATGAGAGAGTGAGAGCGACAACAACAAATTGAACACACCTGCTCCCCATTCACACCTGAGACCTTGTAACACTAACAAGTCACATGACACCGGGGAGGGAAAATGGCTAATTGAGCCCAATTTGGACATTTTCACTTAGGGGTGTACTCACTTTTGTTGCCAGCGGTTTAGACATTAATGGCTGTGTGTTGAGTTATTTTAAGGGGACAGCAAATGTACACTAAGAAATGGGGGAAGGGGGGGGTAACAAACCCCGGGACTTTCACTGAGTTCAGAGATAGAAACAGGGTAAAGACACGATTACAGCATCAATAAAATTTAATATTTTATTATAAAAGTAAAAAACATGAGGAAATTGAACCATCCATATCAAGGTTATAAGTTTCACTGAAAGGCATATATACAGACAATACCACTCAACATGTTTCGCTCTTTTGAGCTTCTTCAGGAGTTTCTGGTAAGATGTATATTATGCTAGGGATAATATAGACAAGGATAAAATCTTATGTTGATTGTTTGACATAAACAAACAAGAAACAGATAAATCACTGTAAGTATATTGGCAAATTACCAATGCATAGATAGCCATTACATATATACAAAATCACAAGGATGAAAATACACAAATATGTAGATGTGGGAGGGAGACAAATCTTACTTGGGCTGCCAAAAAGCTATGTTTAACCCCTTCCCTCCAAGCGTACGCAGATGCGCAGCCTGGGCTTTGGGGGGTTATACCGGGATGATGCCCGCAGCTGCAGGCATCATCCCGGTACCGTTTTGTAGAGCGGGCGATCAGCTTTGCAGGGATAACAACCGATGCAGCTAAAAGCCGCTCGGCTGTTATACCGGAGGAGCGAGAGGGGACGTCCCCCCCTCCCGCCTGACTCCCGCCGCGCATGGAAATAATATCGAGTGTAGTGAATTTATCAAACATAATTCTAATTCTTCAGAATTATCACTACTATCGAAGGGCCAGAACTTTTGCCCAGATCGACATTTTGATTTATTTGGGACTATTTTGGATATCAATAGGTTTGTACGTTCTCTCACTTTGAAAAAACATTATTTTGGTGATTCCGATGATGGATTGGCTACAGACGCTGGAGATCACGATGCTGCAGCCGCCGCTACTTTGGGTGAGTCCTGCCCCCCCCCCCTCCAGCTTTTCCGAGCTGTGTGCTCTTTGCGATTTGGAGGAACTTGCTATTGAGTCTGCACTTGCCCCTATGGAGGTGTTGGGTGGTCGCAGGACCATCCCCTTTCGGTTGAGGTCGGACATCTACCCAATCAACTGAAGGGGCAAGGATATTTCAAAGGTGGGATTTGACTCGTCTGGCACGCGGCTCCAGGGTTGATAATTTAACCAGTCTGGAAAGGGAGGCTCTCATTCATCTCAGTGAAAATAAAAGTATTGTGATAAAAAATGCTGATAAGGGGGGCTCTGTGGTAGTGCTAGATTCGGATACATATAGGAATGAAGCAATTCGTCAGTTGTCGGACGACAACACCTACTGAGGGTTAAGGGGGGACCCTACGTCCACTTTTAAGAAGGATCTGGGTGCACTCCTGGACAGAGCAGTGACAGCAGACATTTTTTTCTCAAAGTGAGAGAGAGAGGTTTATCCCCGATGCCCCGATCATGCCCATTTTCCATCACCTGCCTAAGTTGCATAAAGGGTGCAACCCGCTGTCAGGTAGACCTATAGTGGCAGGCATTGGGTCATTAAATGAGAAATTGGGTGAGTGGGTCGACCATCAGCTACAGCCGCTGGTTTCTGCTCTACCTGTTTTTTTAAGAGACACCAAGCAGCTTTTATCTAGTATCCAGTCCCTTAAATGGGACCCAGATTATGTCTGGGTCACCTGTGGTGTTGCTAGTCTGTAGTCCTCCATCCCTCACTGCTTAGGACTCCAGGCTGTTGCTTTTTTTCTTAGACATCATAGTCACTACTCCTTGGTACATCATGAGTTCATTCTATGCTGTTTAGAGTATTTATTACCCCATAATTTTTTTTATGTTTGATGGGGACTACTACCTCCAGAAATGAGGGGCCTCGATGGGCACCAAATTTTCCCCCTCCCTTGCCAATCTTTACATGGAATGGTGGGAGAGGTCCCGCATTTTTGGCTCTGGTTGTCCCCACCATTCTAGGGTCGTTTTTTCGTCTTTACATAGAGGATTTAATCTTAATATGTACCAAGGATGTGGGAAACATAGATGAATGGCTCCGGTACCTCAATGATAATAGCCTTAATTTTAAATTCACAGGTATTATGGACCATAAACAGATAGAATTTCTGGATGTTGTTCTGACAGGTGAAGGGGAGTGCATCTCCTCCAAGCTCTATAGGAAGCCATCTGCTGGCAACTCCCTATTGAGGGCAGACTTGGGCCACCCTAAGCACACCATTAAAGGTATCCCTGTAGGTCAATTTTTAAGGTTGAAGCGTGTATGTAGTGATGAGGCAGCTTTTTTAAAAGAAGCCTCTGCCATGAAGATACGCTTCATGGAAAGGGGATACACAGCCCCTGTTCTTGATAGGGCGTTCAACATAGCCCATAAAACTGAGAGAAGTCACCTTCTCCTCGACAACATTAATAATAGAAATGGGAGGAAACACAGATTCGATAAATCCACGAATATTCCGGTTTTCTCCACCCCTTATAGTTTAGAGTTTAACAAAATCAGAAGTACAATAGAAAAATATTTGCCCATCCTATACAATGATCCCATATACTCCCAAATTTTATCTAAGGGTATCAAATCAGTGTCTCGCAGGGCTCCCACCATTGGTGGAACGTTGTCCCCCAGCCTCTTTACAAACAGCTCTCAACGTTCAAATTGGCTGCAGTTTAAAGGAGCGTTTCGATGTGGGGCAAAAGACGTCCGTGTTGCCCCCATATTTTAGGAGGCGATATGATTCAATCTAGATCCTTAAATAGAGATTTTAAGGCAACCTCTTTTATTAATTGTAACACCAGATTTGTTATATATGTAGTCACCTGTGAACAATGCTCCATACAATATGTGGGACGCACGACCCGCAGACTAAGGGATTGGCTATATGACCATCTTTATGATATCTCTAGAAACCATTCCACTAATATAGCGAGGCATTGGAATTTATGCCACGATAAGGATGTCAGTCGCCTGCTTATACAGGGGGTTGAAATATTTATGCTGTCTAAAAGAGGAGGTGATAAGTTTAGGCTACTGTGCAAAAGGGAGGTTTATTGGATATTCCATCTCTATATGAGGCAGCCCAACGGCCTCAACTTCGAGTGGGATATTTCACACTTCTATGAGTGACCTTTACACCTTATACACTGGTTGCCTTACATTTGATATGTTAATGTTGACGGTATTTTTTGTTTGAGGTTTATCTGCAATATTCCCATCTTGGTTTGCTCATCTATGCTTATTTTTTATTTTTTATTTTTATGATGCTTCCTGATGGGAGGTTATGGCTGTCCATTAAGTGCTATTATATACCATCTCAGTTCTGCTTGGCCTATTTTTGTCTTTTCCACTATGTCCTTCTTTTGTTGTTCTCCTTATTTACTATTCTCCTTGTATTTCCTTACTTTTCACTATGTTTGTCGCTTGATTGAGATCTTTCTGGAGCTGCACACATGTAGCACTAGATATTTGCTATAGTAATTATCAATTATATTTATATATATTTATATCCATGTTTATACATCTATATTTGTGATCAGTTCCATTTGTGCACTTATCGTATTCCATAGACATTAATTATTTATTATCTTTTTAGTTATTTTGTCTGTGGATATGTACCCATGTGGATATATGTGTGTATGCTCCATGTTTGTATGTATGTATGTATGTATGTATGTCCCCCGGATGTCTTTCATTATAGCGATTATCTTGTCAGGTTTGTTATGACTCTATACTGGGTGATATCAGCATTCATTTTTTGATCTCTCATCTTTTTATCCCTTTATCGGCTATGTGTGGTCTAGCCTCAGCAATTTCTTGGGGCGATGTTGACGCTTTACAGCGGTGAATAGTAAAAGTGGAAGATTCTAGCAACCTAAATTTTGTCACTGTACAATTATATGCATATGAATTATTAGAGAGGAAGGACCTTATTATCTTTAGCGGATCAGATATCTTTGAGCTACATGTACCAGCATTGAGACAGGGGGGAGAGACATTTCTGTCTCTTCTCTCGTTGTGTATGTGTTGGTGCATGGAAGTTTTTTATTACATATGACATTTATGTCTTTTTTTCTTTTTAGGTTGCACCGGTGTCTCCTTTTTCCCGAATATAAGATTGTTCATGTTTTTTACTACATGCATTTTCAATATGTGAACCTTCAGCAGGTGAGGAGGATTCTCTCCATCTGCTTCATGGTTAAACTTTGCACTCTGGATGCTCACAGGTGCTTTCCATATTGTTATTTATGACATACATGCTTTTTCTATTTGTCTAATTACTTGGATGTGTATATGTCTCTGTGTGTATATTCTGCACTTTAGCTATGACTAAGCACCGTGTCTGGTGTGAAACATGTCAGCGGCTGTGCAGTTAGTCTGTACTTACCCTTGATGCCTTGATTTTAAATTTTTTTTCAATAAAAGGTGAATATTTGGAGTGCGGCTATCCAGCTATACATTTTTTCTATTTCCTCTGTAACTCCAACCTGGTAACCATTAAAAAAATTGAGAGCGTCGCCTATGGAAATTCTTAGGTACCGTAGTTTGTCGCCATTCCACGAGTGCGTGCAATTCTAAAGCGTGACATGTTTGGTATCTATTTACTCGGTGTAACATCATCTTTCACATTATACAAAAAAATTGGGCTAACTTTACTGTTTCATTTTTTTTAAATTCATGAAAGTGTCCCTTTTCACAAAAAGTTGCGTTTAAAACACCGCTGCAGAAATACCGTTTGACATAAAATATTGCAACAATCGCCATTTTATTCTCTAGATTCTCTGCTAAAAAATATATATATATATATAATGTTTGGGGGCTCTAAGTAATTTTCTAGCAAAAAAATACAGATTTTAACTTGTAAACACCAAATGTCAGAAATAGGCTTAGTCATGAAAGGGATGAACTTGATTTAGAAATGGAAAAATTGTGCGTCCCATATATGTTCAGAGCCCCCCACCTCAGTGTCCGATTCCAAGTGGTTGCAGGAGGAAGGGAATTTGTATATCACTAGAGAAGGGAAAGTTAGGATAAGTTGGGAAACAAAATCAGGTGTTGGCAACTGATATTAAAAGATGCCACAGGCCAGCAACAACTGTGTTATAATAAAAATAATTACCTCTAGGTGGGTGATACAAAAGATGCAATCAATTAATCTCCTGCTGATTCAAGAATACATCCAGCGCAGGTCTGAGCATTAAAGAAGTGTCCAGCTATTGATGTGAAAAGAAAAATCCACATACAGGGCTGGACTGACTTGTTGTTTAGCACTGATTCAAGTTGTGCTTTCAAAGGAGCAGATCTAAAATCATGGAGACAAGGGAAAAAGGATGTAGAAACGAAATCAATGTTAAGACAATAGCTGAGGCTGCTCGCAATAAAGCAGAAACAGATAAGTGGCTTACCGGGTTGGAAGGACGTTTTGGACAAAGAGAGAGGTAGGAGATATGTTCACTCTCCCTCTCTTCAGGAGCCTCTGACAGAATGATCGCGGCGAATCGTCGCATTCATATAGTCCTCCCATCCCGGCGGCATCTGACGTCACCGCCGGGATGCGGACACAAAGCGAGGATGCCCGAACGCATGTGTGAGGTCCACAATGGCGCACGTCCTGCAACATCAATTGCGTCACAGTCGTCTGTGCGCATGTGCCAGATGTTGATTGGCGCGCTTGGTGTGACACCATGGGTGCCACAGTTAACCGCGCCATTTTAGTTAAGGGTAAAACCCTACTGGAAAATGATTTGATCCAATTGGGGATGAAGCCATACATGTGAGGGGAACGGTAGCTGGAAACTGCAAACACGGATCACTGTACAGCATAAATAGGTAAAGAAGTAGGTAAGGAGTAGGACCAAACACAGCAGGCCAGGGACTTAATTCTCTAGGGCCCAAATAGGCTAAATGATTGATTCTACATAAGGTCAAATTTGTGCCCGGGGCGTCCGACTAGACTAGACAAGCAAGGGCACCCTGAAGGAACAAATTATAGGGGAGCAATTTAAATAGTCAATTATAAATAAATAAAACTAAATAAAAAAAATAATAATGATGACACATCATGATTAATTGATTTGCAGCCCAGGGGAGGTTCATGAGCCACCCACAACAAAGAAATGACAGAGGAAATAAATAAATGTACATGGCACAAATATGACATAATCCAAAACAGAGATTGATTGAATTTGATGTTATCAAACATTGAATACACAATAAACGATGTAGTAAAAATTTGATCATCCAAAAAGAAAAAAGGAAAAAGGTTAGAGTGAAAAAGAAAAAAGATAGGAAAAGAAAAAAGAACGTGAGTGAATCACTAGAGAAAAGGTTTGCAGCTAAAAGCATCATTCAAACCAGGATGCTTAAAGAGGAAGTAAACCCATGTTGTACATCTCTACACCCCTATTATCTATAATCCTAGGGCAATCTTTTGCAAACTTCCTTCTCTGGAGCAATGCAGAATGTATGTCTATCGAATAGGAGACCTCCGCACCCCGCATGACCCCTTTAATTGTTTTTTTTTCTGCCAATCGCCATATTTTACAGGATTAGGTGTAGGGTTGGAGCCGGTTCACACTGACCCTAGAAAGTCTAAGTCCGACGCAACCGCATCGGGTAGGAGGAGAAACAGAAACAGGAAATGGAAATGATAGAGAGGGCAGATTAGAATGTAGGGAAGATGAGAATCTGAGAGGAGATGAGAACATAGAGGGTGGAAGGAGAGAGAGAGAAAAAAAAAAAAAGAGGAAAGGGTACGTCTCCCCCGCCAGTCACCTCCACTCCTGCCGGGCTGTTTTGCAATTATTCCCCTTCATGGGGGTTGGTTTATTAGCTGTCCATATTCCTTAGAGTAGATAAACTCATGCCAGTAATACCATTTTTTGGAGAATTTCTCATTTAGGCCTTTTTCGGTGGCCACCAAGTCCTCCATTGCATGTATGTCTGCTACTCTTTTCAGCCATACCGCTACCGTCGGTGACTGGGTCTCTTTCCAACACAGCGGGATGCAACCTTTTGCTGCCGTGAGCAAGAATGGTAGTATGGATTTCCTGTAGCTCTTGGTCAGGATTTTGTGATGGTGCAGAAGGAAGAACTCAGGGGACCCTGGCAGCTCACGATCTGTGAATTTCTGGATGATCCGGTAACTTGCATGACCAGAAAACATGTAAAAGTGTTCCAACTTCCTCTCTACATCTCCAGCACAGATCTGTGGACCGAGGGAACATTTTGTGTATCTTAACTGGCGTGTAGTACCAGCGGGATAACAATTTATATCCCGCTTCTTGGTGTCTTGCACAGATGGAAGTCTTATTAGAAAAAAGGATGATCCGATCAACCTGCTTATCCATAAATTTAAGTCTGAGATCACACTCCCATCTGTCTATGTAAGGTGGTCTAGCGTCTGGCTGTGGAGACACCAGTAGTTGGTAAGTTAGAGAGATCACGTGTCTCAGTGGTGTCTGGTCTAGGCAAAGCGTCTCAAAGGGTGTTAGTTGCCTCTTAAATGCAGCTGGTAGTGGTAAGGAACTAATGTAGTGCGAGAGCTGAATCTTCTGCCAAAAGGAGAGTCCTTGCAATGCCGGATCATCTATGATTTGTTGTCTAGTTTTCCATCTCCCGTCTATGAGAAAATGTCTAGCCTGAGATCTCTCAGTCAACTTCAGATCCAGGAATTTAGGATCCCTTAGTCCAGGAGTGAAAGACGGGTTACCTACTATAGGGGTAAGTGGAGAGGGGAGAGGCACAATAGACAAGTCTCCGATAACCCTCCAGGTGGTCTAGATTGTCACACCCACCGTAGGGTGAGACAGTATCTGTTTCAATAACGTTTGCTGGCACCAGGGGAGTTGTTCCAACCAGACCCCCACCAAGGCGTTCTCTATTTGTACCCATTGTTTCAAGGTTTTGTGTCTGCTCCTATCCAGTATACGGGTATTAATTTTTTTTTTTTCACAATAGATACGGGTATTAATTTAGCTTTTATCTATGTAGGGTGGAACATATTATCTTCACAGAAATCTCTGGTCGGTGCCTAGGCTTGTGTATACAAACAATGGGATCCAAACCTCATCGTTTTACACATACTCACTTTAAAGGATCCCATGCTGGGATATGAAATGAAGGGAGGCCAACCTGTAATCAATACTTAACTTCCTGGGTAAATTCAAGTTAGGCTCCTGCTCAGAATAGTCACAAGGATTTGCATTAAAGGGGGCTGACTTATGCAAAGTATAGGGATTGGAGATGTAGCCAGTCCTTAACCAGGAATAGGGAAGCTCACCAATCAGAGCCACGTTATGCCAACCAATAAGCCATCAGCATGTAATGATATACACAGACTAGATGGGAGGGAAACACACACTTTTATGGGAGAGCAACGATCAGAATGGAACCTTGGTGCAAAGGGTAATTATGGGAAAGGTCTGCATTTTACTTGTAACTAAATATGTTTGTAGATTAATGTTTTCAGGAAAATACTCTGTATTCCTTCATGTAATTCTTAAAATGTATTTTAACCTAATGTTTTCTTCCTTGACTATAGATAGATTAGATAGACTTTCAACTACTCACCAAAAAATGTTGTTATTGTGTTAAAGCTTTCACTCATGGTCAAAGAACTCTCATTTAACCCAAATCATATCTGAGAGATATTAAATCTCAAATATATAGTATACAGGAAAAAGACTGCATGGGAGGTCGTCATATATCTGGTCAAGCGTGTGGTGCCCAAGTAGCTGCTGTTTTGGCCACGCTTGATCCGCTTCAGACATAGGTTGCAAACAGCAATGGTGCGATCTGCTGCACACGTGTCCAAAAAGGCCCACACCAAGGAACTTTTCAAAATCAGCGGGGAGTCAGCAGCGCCCTGCACCTGCGGAGCTCTGCGGTGTGATGCAGTAGGGTGGCTTCCATTAAGCTGCCCCCTAGAGGACATCCTGCCTCGTTGGAGTTGTGCCTCCTCCTCCTACTCTATTCTATCAGGCACCCAAGTAGAGTCAGTGACCTCATCATTCCCTCCCTCCTTGTCACTGGAGCAAACTTGGCACTATGCTGCAGATGGGGGAACACGACTGCCAGTTTCTTGTCCTACTTGGGCACTCCCTCTCTCTAGGCTCACTTTACTCCCTTCCTCAACCTGAGAACCAACATCGGAGCTTTCAAATCGCTGCACATCCTCCAGCAGCATGTACCCGACACTGTGGTTGAATAGTTTGGGGGGACTCCTCCGTGCATGATGGTGGGGCTACGGAAGGAGTGACTGTGGACAAGGAGCCAGTGAAATAGGCCGCTTTGGCAGCTGCATAGGAAGGAAAACTACTCTGAGCCCCGGTGACAGAGGAGGATGAGGACGGCTTTGTTATCCACTCCACCAACTGTTCTGCATGTTCTGGCTCAATAGCAGAAAAAAAGGACAAGTGTGCCCCATGGCCACCGGCAGAGCATGCACCATGTCCATGACCAGCACTGTTGACTGTAGACACAGAGCCTGCTTGCCCTCTTTTAGTGGCCTGTGAGCGTCTGCCTCTCCTTGGTGGCCTTCTGGACATGATGTATATTTTGTTTTGCAACACCGCACTACACTGTATTATGTACTGTGTACACCACCAGAAAAGTAGTAGCAACTGCACTACAGTTGCACTGTATTGTGTACTGTGTACACCACCAGAAAAGCAGTAGCAACTGCACTACGGCTGCACTGTATTGTGTACTGTGTACACCACCAGAAAAGTAGTAGCAACTGCACTACGGCTGCACTGTATTTTAATTACAATTTTTAATTTTTTTTTTTTTTTGCCACTTCAGTGAACTTTTTCCGAGAGACTTATTTCAACTTTGCAGTTCATTCTCATCCCTACTCATCTTCACATCATTGTGGCATTTTTTAAAGTCTTTTTTTTTTTTTCCTTATTGATTTGATCAAAGTTGTATATCATGATACATTTAATAGACCCCCACTTCAATAGTTACAAACCATTAAAACACGTAGACCAAATATTATCCCCTATTTCCCCCCCCAAGCACACCCCCGCTTTCACACTTATCCTACCTGTCTACTCCTCACTCCCTACTCCTACCGGTTCTGGACTCAACTGGTAACCTTATCTTTCTACCGTCCAACTGTTTAACTGCTTTGGGGCCTCAACCCCTTTTTATTTTATGTTCCTATCATCTCGGCACACCTCATTGAGCGCTTGAATTCTACCCATTTCCTCCATTTCTCTTCAAATTCTTCCATTCCCATCCCTTCGCTGAACCTTAAGTATTCTAGACTTTGTATTTCGTTTGTTTTATTAAGCCAGTTCTGCAACGTGGGTCTCCTTTATTTGCCAGTATCTAGGTATAAGGCTTTGGCCGAATTCAAGAGCTGTGGTAGCAACGTTCTCAGGTAATTCTTTATAGGCAATCTAATCCCATGAAATAAGCACGCCCACGGATCATCTGGAACTTCGATGTTAGTTATTTCGATGATGATTTGCCTGATCTCCCCCCCCAGTATTTTTTCATTTCCGGGCAATGCCACCAAAGGTGCGCCATCGTCCCAATCTCTTTGCATCCCCTTCAACAAAGCTGCAAAGTATCATTCCGATACTTATGTGCTCTATCAGAGGTGATATATCATCTCACCAGGCATTTATAGTTCTCAATCCCCGGTGTAAAATATTCTGTATCCTTCAGTGGGATTAAGGGTGAGTTATACTCCCATTTCTCTCTTTTGTGCAAAATATCCCAAGTTTTTAGTGCGTGTCTACTGATATCATGTGTATCTGTGCTAAGTTTTCTAAATTGTGATGGTATCCATATTATCTTTCCCAATGTGACATTACTAATTGTGTTTTCTATTTTAACCCAACGCTTTTCCTTATTTTTTTTTGCCCATTCTACTATTCTTGATAGTATGATTGTCTCATAATAGTTCCTAATATCAGGTGCCCCCCACCCCCCCTTCGCCTTATCTTTACTTAACTGTGTAAAACTTAAAATAAAAATTAAAATACGTGATTTTTGCCCTCTCCAAATAAACCTTAAAAACATAGTATGCAATGTTCTAAGATAGACCTGTGGGAGTAGGATTGGGAGCATTTGTATCTTATATGATATTTTGGGTAGAATTGCCATCTCATATATATTAATTCTTCCCCCCCCACGATAACTGTCCTTCCGCTTCTAATTCTATTCAACTCATCTTTTATCTTGTTCAGGAGTGGGACATAATTAGCCTGGTATAATGTCTCTCTCGATGTAGTTATCTGGACTCCGGGGTACCTGAGTTCTTTTTTCCCCCACACGAATGGGAAGTCCCTTTGATACGTATCTTCACCTATTTTACCTTTATTAATTTCTAATGTTTCAGATTTAGCTGGGTTTATCTTGAAATTGGATAATTCCCCATATTCTTTTAGGGCTGAAATCAAATTTGGGAGGGTAACTCTAGGACGGGTAATATAAAATAATATGTCATCTGCAAAAGCCGCCAGTTTATGGATTTCTTCCCCAACTTTAATCCCTCTGATGTCCGGGTTCTGCCTTATCTTTGTTAAAAGGGGTTCAAGCGCTAAGACAAACAATAAAGGGGACAGGGGGCACCCCTGTCTTGTGCCGTTGAACATTTCAAACGGTTCTGAAAGTATTCCATTTACCTTCACCCTCGCTGTGGGTGGGGCATATAAGGCCTTTATCCATCTGGTCATATTTTCCCCATGTCCTATCACCTCTAATGTGCTCAGCATGAAGCACCAGTCTACCCTGCCAAAGGCTTTTTCAGAATCTATTGACAGGAGTAGTCCTGGGGCTCCACTGTCTTTAATTTTCTGAACTGCCAAGAGTGTTCTAATACCATTGTCCCTCCCCTCTCTTCCGGGTATAAACCCAACTTGATCTGGGTGTACTATCTCATTCATTATGTTTTTCATTCTTCCAGCTAATATTTTTGCAAATAATTTCATATCCGTATTTAAGAGTGATATGGGCCTATAACTAGAGCAGAGTGTACTGTCTTTGCCATCTTTTAAGATGATTGTGACATTGGCTTCCAGTGCCTCCTTCCTCATCTCCCAATCTACCCCAAAATTAATAGGTCCTGAAATTTTTTATAATATAAAATTGTCAGGCCATCAGGCCCAGGGCTTTTACCGATTGGTGTTTCTTTTAACATTTTTTAATCTCTTCTTCTGTTATTGGGGCTTCTAGCTCGCACCGTTTGTTTTCTGCTATTTTATTTAGTCCTGTATCTTTTAAGAAAGCTTTTATTTCCTTCTGTTTTTTTTTCAGCTTCTTCTATTGTAGCTTTTTTATTAATTGAATATAGCCCCCCATAATAGTCTTGGAAAATCTTGGCAATTTCTCTGGTTGTATGTCTCATTTCCCCTGTCCTTGTCTTTATTTTCTCAATAAAGTTGATTGTTTTCTTTTTTTTTTAATACCTTCGCCAAGAATTTCCCCAGTTTGTTACCGCCTAGATACCTTTCTTTCTTAATCAAATTGTATGCCGTGCATGTTTCTTGTTCTACTAGGTCTCTCATGGCCTCCCTTTTACAATAACGTTTTAATAATACCTCCCCATCTCCAGTTACCTTGTGATGCTGTTCTAATTCATAAATTTCTTTTATTAGAGCTATTTTCTCTTGGTTAATCCTTTTTTTTTTCTCTGACCCCACCATGATTAAAATACCCCTGATATAGGCTTTATGGGCCTCCCAAACTATGGCTTCTGATGTGTCCCCTACTTCATTTATTTTGAAGTAAAGTTCTAATTCTTCCTTTAATCGCTTTTCTATTTCTTTATCATGTAATAGTTCTTCATTTAACCTCCATATATTACTCTTTTTTTGAATTTCCCCAATTTTCAGTTGTAAACTAACAGGCGCATGGTCTGAGAAGGTCATTATTCCAATATTTGTGCTGGTCACTGCCTCCAGTAGTCTATGCTCCACCAGAAAAAAAATCTAATCTAGAATACGTCCCATGCACGGGGGAGTGGAATGTGTAATCCCTTACATTGATGTGTTGCATCCTCCATACATCAACCAGTTGACACTGATGTAATTTCTTTTTCACTTTGTTCATCCATACCATTCCTGTCTCCCGTGCATGTGACGTATTATCTCTTCCTGGTTCTAAACAGAAGTTAAAATCGCCTGCCATTATGGCCCCCCCTTTCTTAAATGCCATAAACCCCAGCCAAGACCCCCAGCAGGTATCAATTTGGATTTTTGTTAGGACCGTATATGTTTGCCAAGGAGCATTCAGTTCCATTTAATTTTCCTCTAAGAAATAAATATAGTCCTTCGTGATCAGTCTTTCTCTCTTCCAAATCGAACCTTACCCCCCTGGCAAAGCCTATAGTGACTCATTTTGCTTGACTAACGGGAGAATCTCCATAGTACCATACTGGGAAGTCTTTTGAGAGAATTTTGTGGTTTTTACCCAAGAAGAAATGTGTCTCCTGTAGCAGTACCACATCTGCTTTAAGATGTTTTAGTTCGTCCATTATATTAGCACTCTTAATAGGGGAATTTAAGCCACGTACATTATATGAAATTAATTTTAAACTAGACATCAATTCTCCATTGAAGGCCTTTTTTGTGCTGAGCCAGCCATAGGAGTAGGGATCTGTGTGGATTGATATCATTCCTCCCCCAGTGGGAAACCTCTCTAACCTCCTTCCCACCTATCCCCCCCTCATCCTCCAAATTGGGGGTAATAGGTCTCCCCATAGCCCAATAAACCGTGGCCCCACCAGCTCCACCCGGCCCCTCGGTTAACCCCCTAGAGGTTGAGCTCAGAGTGGTCGCCGCTGGTTCCAATACTTCCCCTAAAGATTTGGGGGCTCCCGTGGCCGTCCACCTCACTCCCTGCCACCCTCCCCACGCTGTGCCCACCTCCCCCCGTACCCAGCACCTCTCGTGAAATCATTTTCCAATACGTTTATAGTCAGTGCCTTATTTTCTGTTTCTCTTGAGCTTTATTTCTTCTTTGCTTCTGATCGTTTCGCTTTTTGGACTGGAAGCCAAGCTTGCTGTTCCTCTGTGTTTGTTTTATTTTCTATTCTTTGCCACCAACCCGGGATCTCTTTTATAGGCACCTCTAAGCGGTTACAGAATTTTGTTGTATCTTCCGGGAATCTTAAAATAGCCGATCAACCTTCTTTGCGTCCGATTAGGCAGGCTGGGAAGCCCCATGAGTATTGGACATTATGCAGTTTAAGCAGGTCTAGAAGAGGTTTCAGAGTTCTTCTCCTGGCCAACGTCTCCGCTGCCAGGTCTGAGAAAATCTGCAGGTTAGTCTCTCCAAACTTCGCTAGTTGGTTATTTTTCAGGCATGCTTTTATCTGTTCTTTATCTTGGTAGTTGTGTAATCTTGCGATGACATCTCTTGGGGTATCCCTTGCTATTTCTGCAGGTTTTCTGATCCTATGGATTCTTTCAAACTTTATTTTACTGCTTGCCTCAGATGTTATCATATGACCAAAGATTTTATCCATTTTTACTTGTAGATCCTCTTTTTCTCCTTGTATCTCTGGTATTTCTCTGATCCGAAGGTTTTTCCTTCTATTCTGGTTCTCTTGGTCTTCTATTTTGTACATTATATTCCTCTGTTCCTTCTGCATCTCCTCCATCTGGTTCTTAAGCCTTTTCATCTCATTCCCTTGCAAGTCTAGCCTTGTTTCCACATCTTCTACCCTTTTTAGTATGTGGTTCACATCTTCATGAAGAGCTGCTATTTCCCCTTTTATAGCTGTTTCTAACCTCGCAAATATTTCCGCCATTTCACCCTTTGTTGGTAGCTGTTTTTTTTTGTTTGGGTTCCATTGTTGTTTCTTCCTCTAATCTCTCACTGCTTACAGTATGGGTATCTACCTCGGCCAACTGTCTTTTTAGTCCCGTCTTTGATGTACTTACGGGGGTTTTATTTTTAACCCCCGTTTGTTTACCCGGACTTTCTTTGCTGCCCTCTTGTAACATATATTTTCTGATGGTTCCTGGGCTAGCACTTATTCTAGGCAGGTTGGCTGCAGCCCCCTTTGTTGCTTTACCCCTCATTCCTTCTTTACCCATTCGTTTTATTCACAGTCCCGGGTGGGTGGTGGTGGGGGGGTATCTCTTCTTTCTTTCTTCTTTCTTATTCCCTTTCCTTGTCAGTGCGGCTTTATCTTAATCTAGTAGTAGATATTCTGATGTATTATAAATTAATTTGTGAGTAGTTAGTATTTAGCCATAGACATATCGTAGTGGAAATTCAAGCTTTTTATCCTCCAATGTAAAGCTGTGCAACTATGCACTTTTGCACTTTTGCACTTTGATATTATCGTATAGATATGATGCCACATAACATTTCTTCATATTATTTATGTTAGTGGTGTGCCTCTTATCGCTTTGGGATTATGCGACTGCTGCAACTTAGATAAATACCTGCGACTGATGCCGCTATACCCGCCAATGTCCTCCAATTGCACCCCTCTTTTTTCTTTCCTTCCTCTTTCCTCCCCCAATTCAACTTTACATACCTCCACTCCAGCTTATTTCCACAGCTTGTCTCCACGTCTAGTTATTGGTATCTCTAGATAGTGTACGTTCTAAATGCAGTTATTTATGGTTCCTGTACCAAAGGCAGTGTGTGTGGCAGTTCATAAAAGCCCAACTGTCAGTAAACTTCAATCTACCCACAGTCTGCAAATGTCTTTCTTTTCTCTGCGTATTGCACACAAAACTCTCCTACAGCATTAATGAACAGTTTACTTGCCGTTTCAGTGGGTCCGCTATGTAGAGGAGGGTTGCTGCTTGCTGCTCGTTCTGTAGCTCACTTACCCTTACACTGACAGATGCTTACAGGGTTCCCATCTCCGAAAGCCTTGTACCTCGTTTGTCCTCTGCTCCACTGCTCTTCAGCGCTGCATGTGTGTGTGCGTGCTTTCAGCTCTGTGTCTCGGTGTCCAGTCATCAGAGCGCTGGCTTCCCCAGACACGTCGGACCGTCTGCAGCCAGGTCTTGGTTCATCTCACCCACTCCAGTGAACCGGGAGCTCTCCGCTCGTCCCCGCTGCGACACCGGCAGAGATGTCTCCGCAGGGTCTATGACACGTGAGGGTACATGGGAGCTGGGGCCAGGGGGATTGTGGAGGTCTGGGAGGCGGCCTCTGTCTAGGCCTGCATCGCAGGGAGGGGGTCTCCGAGGTTTCCCGGGCTCAGCATTGGCACCCGCTCAACCCCCACATCTGGCCCCTCCCTCTCAAACCATCGTTCTATTGCACAATTTTTGATCTAATATTTCACAGCAGGGCCCATTCCTGCGCCCACCAAGAGTATCTGTGAGGGGTTACAATGTTGTGGCACCACCACCACTGCCTAAGGCCCAATTTTTCTGCCCCTGTTTAACAGGGGCATGTAATTACAATTTTTGATCTAATATTTCACAGCAGGGCCCATTCCTGCGCCCACCAAGAGTATCTGTGAGGGGTTACAGTGTTGTGGCACCACCATCACCACCACCACCACCTAAGGCCCAATTTTTCTGCCCGTTTAACAGGGGCATGTAATTACAATTCTTGATATAATATTTCACAGCAGGGCCCGTTCCAGTGCCCACCAAGAGTAACTGTGAGGCCTTACAGTGTTCTGGTACCACCAACACCTAAGGCCCAATTTTCCACAGAGTAAATAGGGCAGGCCGTATAATATATACAGGCGGTCCCCTATTTTCAAACATTCGACTTATAAAAGACTTCTACTTACAAGGGAGGGAGACAACAGGAAGTGAGAGGAAATCTACCCCTAGGAAGGGAAATTCTCTCCTGTAACAGTTAATACGGGAAAAAGGTGTCTCCACTGATGCTTTATCACCAATCCTTGTTTTCCTAATTCCCTATTGTCGTTGGGACAGAAAGTGAGGTGAAATCTTCTGAACAGGGGCACAGACAGCAAAACAAATGTTACAGGGGTGATAACCCTTCCCTGTATTATCCAAAAAACTTAAAAATAGATTTTTGGGCTGGAGCTTAAAAAATTTACCTGTTCCAAATTACAAACAGATTCAACTTAACAACAAACCTACAGTCCCTATCTTGTTTGTAACCTGGGGACCGACTGTATACTGCTGTTCAGAGTATATAGGGCCTGGGGGCCCCACGCCTTTTTTTTTTTATTTAGGTGTGGGGTTTCCCTTAATATTCATACCAGACCCACAGGGCACGGTAATGGGCTGGTGGGGGGGGCAACATTACATTACAGCCGCAAGCAGTTTTAAATGACTTTTTTTCCTTTAGAAATGTTGTGCAGGGACTGTTCTAAACACGGGAAAAATGAGCCACTTTACAGGCATACTATAGACACCCCACAGGCACGATATTTAAAGGAATATTACACTTTTATTGTTTCACTTTAAGCATTCCTAAAATCACTGCTCCCGAAAAAAATGACGTTTTTAAACATTATTTTTTGCATTGGTACATGTCCCCTGGGGCAGGACCCGGGTCCCCAAACACTTTTTATGACAATAACTTGCATATTGACCTTTAAAATGATCACTTTTGATTTTTCACGTTCGAGTCCCATAGACTTTAACGGTGTTCGCGTGTTCGCACAAATTTTTTGTCTGTTCGCTTGTTCTGCTGCAAACCGAACCAGGGGGTGGTCAGCTCACCAGTTTTAATGTACTTTAACTAGATGATCTTTCAAAGAGCGAATTGGAGAACAACAAATGGTACCCTTAGCCCCAGACATTTGATCAGATAGTCAATAATGAAGGCTGCCAGGAAATTGGCTTGTTTGCATTCCCCATCAACAGAAAGCTTCAAACTTTTTTCACCAGAGTTTCATGTCCACAGTAGTGGAATCTCAGCTCCCTGGAAAAAGGGAACCATTCAGAGAATTATTCTCTGATGTTGACTGAACTACACCACTGCCACCATTAGGAAGAAGCATTATTTATTTATTGTAAAGGGAAATAATCCTTGTACAAGACAATCGCTACATGGATTATTAAAGTAGAACTAAATTCTTAGCTTCAGTGTTGATCTGCATTTGCCATGGTGCTGCCCATATGATTAGCTATGACACCAGGATTTGATCGCTTGGATAGTTCTGTTGAGAGCAAACATAAAGTGGAACTTTACCCATAACAGCTTGATCAAAAATAATGTTCTTTAACAAGGAACATACATTCCACATTAATAATTATGCTCCATAATTAGTGTGTACTGTAAATTTCCTCCATCATTGCTCCAGGCTGGTATTTTTCTGAACCCCAGAGCCCCTGAGCAGAAGTAAATCATGAAGCTAAACTAAACCCATCAATTTAACAGTTTCAAAAACCTTACATTCCTGAAATGCCGGGATTGCTAACTGTCACACTTTGCTTGTTTCCTCAATCAAACTGTCAAACCCTTCAAATTGCTGGTGTCATAACTAATCACATGTGCAACACGATGGCAGTCGTAGATCAAACAGAAGCAGCTTTCTTGGCTGTAAAGGATCAGCCAAGTAAAGGAGTTTAATTCCACTTTAACCACTTCAGCCCTGGAAGGATTTACCCCCTTCCTGACCAGAGCACTTTTTACAATTTGGCACTGCGTCGCTTTAACTGCAACGGTCATGCAATGCTGTACCCAAACAAAATTTGCGTCCTTTTCTTCCCACAAATAGAGCTTTCTTTTGATGGTATTTGATCACCTCTGCCATTTTTATTTTTTGCGCTATAAACGGAAAAAGACTGAAAATTTTAAAAAAAATTATATTTTCTACTTTTTGTTATAAAAAAAATCCAATAAACTCAATTTTAGTCATACATTTAGGCCAAAATGTATTCGGCCACATGTCTTTGGTAAAAAAAATGTCAATAAGTGTATATTTATTGGTTTGCGCAAAAGTTATAGCGCCTACAAACTAGGGTACATTTTCTGGAATTTACACAGCCTTTAATTTATGACTGCCTATGTCATTTCTTGAGGTGCTAAAATGGCAGGGCAGTACAAACCCCCCCCCAAATGACCCCATTTTGGAAAGTAGACACCCCAAGGAAATTGCTGAAAGGCATGTTGAGCCATGTTGAGCATGTTGAATATTATTTTTTTGTCCCAAGTGATTGAATAATGAAAAAAATAAAAATAAAAATTTACAAAAAGTTGTCACTAAATGATATATTGCTCACACAGGCCATGGGCTCCCTAACTAGCGTCACCAGTGACACTAATACAGCGATCAGAAAAACGATCACTTAGTGACACTGGCAACGGGGGGTGATCAAGGGGTTAAAACTTTATTGGGGGGGTTAGGGGGGTACCCTAGACCTAAAGGGGGCTAACACTATCTGCCCTACCACACTGTCACAAACTGACACCAATGCAGTAATCAGAATAAAAAAAACTGCTTGGTGTCAGTGTGACAGGGAGGGGGGGGGTGATTGGGGGGTGATAGGATGTTCAGTATGCCTGGCGTGTTCTACTCACATCGATGTCTTCTCTCCTCGGCGCCGGAACGGAAAATACAGAGCCGAGGAGAGTTGACATCACTTCCTCCGCTTCTGCTTACTATACAGAAGCCAAGGAAGCATTTCATTCACCAGGAGCGATCGCGAGGGGGGGCCACGAATGAGTGGCCTCCCCCTCACCTTTAATCGCCCCTGAGGAGAATCCGACTGCCGCAGGCACAATCCTTATGCCTGCCCGTGCCATTCTGCCAACGTACATCGTCGTGCGGCAGTTGGCAAGTGGTTAAGGCTGTCAGCAGATCGGTCTCTACAAATTTGTCAGTGCCTAAAAATGGAGAGTAACTGAGCATGTGCAGAGCAGGGTGAGACGGTGTATTAGTGGATTTTAAACAGTATAGACACTTATCTTTATTGCTTTACATAGCTATACCTGCAAAAGGGGCCTGCCTGCAGTGATCTAGCAGGACTTAATGTTCTGACTAAAGTTCCACTTAACCACTTTAGCCCCGGACCATTTGGCAGCTCAATGACCGGAAGACTTTTTACAATTTGGCATTGCGCTGCTTTAACTGGTAATTGCGCAGTCATACAATGTTGTACCCAAACAAAATCTACATCTTTTTTTTCCCACAAATAGAGCTTTCTTTTTTTTTCTACAATTACATTTTTTATTTATATATAAAAGGAGGGGGGTAGAGGAAAAAAAAGGGGGAGTATATACACCGTGAGAGGGCTTTATAGTTATTTTACCCAATATACAAAATAAATAAAAAACACTTAAACATTGTCTAATTTATTCAATATGACCTAGGAACATAGGGAAAAACAAACCCAAGGGAACAAACAAGCCTAAGTGTGTGTGTGGGGGGGGGGGCTTCCTGGAATTACTGCTAAAACAATTCAAGTCAAATTCTTAATATTTAACCCTTTCGGGGATAGGACCCAAGTACTGTATCCAGCGGGACTCCATTTGGCTTAGCACCCCACTGCAAGTGTCACTGCTCTTCCGCCTCCTGAAGTTTTTGGGTCAGGTCTGTTAGACACCCCTCAATGTCTTCTCTGCCGTGGTAAACATGATCCAGTCCTCGAGGAATGTTTCGGCAGGAAGACAGGTCGAGGTGGGTGAGGGACTGGCAGCTGAGGAGGACATCTCTGACAGCGTAGAGCATGGCTCTCGTTCCCGAATGTTTTAGTGATTGGAGGGTGTCATTTTTGAGGGTGTCGCTGCCTGCACCACTTCCTTTGCAGAGATTAAGCAAGGCCTCTGCCAAATCCTCCTCTAGGTATCCATGACCCGTCAGGTCCAGTTCCTGCAGGCTGTGCCGCCATTTACAGGTCAGCAGATGGGACCCAGAAACGGTCGATGAGGACACCATAGAGCTGCAGTACAAACCCAGGAAGAGGCGCTCCACATCAGTAAATGGGAGCGCTGAAAATCCCTGTGCCGAGATCTTATAACATCCCTGCAGGTCTAGAACTCGCAGCTTCCTAGAATTTTTCAGCAGCCTCTGGAAGGCGGCATCGTTGACAGAGGAGTACAAGAAGCTGGCAATGAGTTCCTGCAGCTCAGGAAAACCAGGGGTACTAGTGGCGATTTTAGGTTCTGGTTTTGCCTGCCACGGGATGATGTCTCAGCACCTCCAGCTTGGGGCAGGAAACCTGAAACTCTTCAATGGGTTGCTGAAAGTCCATCACCTTTGAATCCAATGGAAGGTTCACCTCCAAAAGCCTCAGTTCTGGGCACCAGCCATCCGCTATTACGGCCATGATTGATTTCATATGAAGGCTGTAGGACAGCGACAGTCGCCTGAGTCGGGCACCGTACATCTCCAAGAATCTTTGCACAGCATCAAATTGAAGCTTGGAGTTTTGCAGGTTGAGATTCTGCAACTGTGGACAGCAACGTCCTATAGACAGCAGGTCATCCACGGTCACCTGTAGTACAAGAGACACAAAACTCTTTCATTGATGAAGGGAAAAGTCAGAGACCTGAGGAAGCCGTTGCTGGATGAGTGCCTCAATTGTCTTTATCACCTGTTTCTGAGTTCTCGGTGGATCTGTGATGCCTGGAAGGACACAGCAGCGACTCACACAACGCCAGAGGTCCCGACTGGACGCTACCTGTCGCCACAGCCGACAAACCTGGGAGAGACTGCACAGAATGGGCACCGCACCCTCACTGTCCATCGATACCTCCTCACTGCCTCTATTCTGTGCACAGACCGTTTCATCTAGATCGTTGTTGGAGTTCAGGAGCAACATGTCCTTGTCTGTGTGGTGGATGTAATAGGAAGGTACCGCATTTTTGGATTGCTCCCTGTTCCTGGAGCGCTTTGTGGAGCGACCACGCAATGCAGAGTCTTTTTTGTGGGAAGACATCTCTCTGACTCTGGGATTTTTGCTTCTAATAGAACTTTCTTTTGATGGTATTTGATTGCCTCTGCGATTTTTAATTTTTGCGATATAAACGGAAAAAGACCAAAAATTTTGAAAAAAATTATATTTTCTACTTTTTGTTATTAGACAAATCCAATTAACTAAATTTTAGTCATATATTTAGGCCAAAATGTATTCAGCCACATGTCTTTGGTAAAAAAAAAATGTCAATATATTAATTGGTTTGCACAAAAGTTATAGCGTCTACAAACTAGGGCACATTTTCTGGAATTTACGCAGCTTTTAGTTTATGACTGCCTATCTCATTTCTTGAGGTGCTAAAATAGCAGGGCAGTACAACCCCCCCCCCCCCCCCAATGACCCCATTTTGGAAAGTAGACACCCTAAGAAAATTCTTAAGAGGCATGTTGAGCCCATTGAATATTTTATTTTTTGTCCCAAGTGATTGAATAATGACAAATAAAAATGTTTTTTTACAAAAAGTTGTCACTAAATGATATATTGCTTACACATGCCATGGTTATATGTGGAATTGCACCCCAAAATACATTTTGCTGCTTCTCCTGAGTATGGGGATACCACATGTATGGGACTTTTTGGGAGCCTAGCCACATACGGGGCCCCGAAAACCAAGAATCGCCTTCAGGATTTCTAAGGGCGTAAATTTTTGATTTCACTCCTTACTACCTATCACAGTTTTGAAGGCCATAAAATGCCAAGATGGCACAACCCCCCCCCCCCCCAAATGACCCCATTTTGTAAAGTAGACACCCCAAGCTATTTGCTGAGAGACATGTTGAGTTCATGGAATATTTTATATTTTGCCACAAGTTGCGGGAAAATGACAAGCTTTTTTTTTTTTTGCACAAAGTTGTCACTAAATGATATATTGCTCATACATGCCATGGGCATATGTGGAATTACACCCCAAAATAAATTCTGCTGCTTCTCCTGAGTACGGGGATACCACATGTGTGGGACTTTTTGGAAGTCTAGCCGCGTACGGGGCCCGAAAACCAAGTACTGCCTTCAGGATTTCTAAGGGTGTAAATTTTTGATTTCACTCCTCACTACCTATCACAGTTTTGAAGGCCATAAAATGCCAAGATGGCACAAAACCCAGCCAAATGACCCCATTTTGGAAAGTAGACACCCCAAGCTATTTGCTGAGAGACATGTTGAGTCCATGAAATATTTTATATTTTGCCACAAGTTGCGGGAAAATGACAAGCTTTTTTTTTTTCGCACAAAGTTGTCACCAAATGATATATTGCTCACACGTACCATGGGCATATGTGGGATTAAACCCCAAAATACATTCTGCTGCTTCTCCCGAGTATGGGGATACCACATGTATGGGACTTTTTGGGAGCCTAGCCGCGTACGGGGCCCCGAAAACCAATCACCGCCTTCAGGATTTCTAAGGGTGTAAATTTTTGATTTCACTCCTCACTACCTATCACAGTTTTGAAGGCCATAAAATGCCAAGATGGCACAAACCCCCCCCCCAAATGACCCCATTTTGGAAAGTAGACACCCCAAGCTATTTGCTGAGAGGCATGTTGAATTCATGGAATATTTTATCTTTTGCCACAAGTTGCGGGAAAATGACAAACTTTTTTTTTTGCACAAAGTTGTCACTAAATAATATATTGCTCACACATGCCATGGGCATATGTGGAATTACACACCAAAATAAATTCTGCTGCTTCTCCTGAGTACGGAGATACCACATGTGTGGGACTTTTTGGGAGCCTAGCCGCGTACGGGGCTCCAAAAACCTAGTACCACCTTCAGGATTTCTAAGGGTGTAAATTTTTGATTTCACTCCTCACTACCTATCACAGTTTTGAAGGCCATAAAATGCCAAGATGGCACAAAACCCCCCAAATGACCCCATTTTGGAAAGTAGAAACCCCAAGCTATTTGCTGAGAGGCACGGTGAGTATTTTGCAGTTCTCATTTGTTTTTGAAAATGAAGAAAGAAAAGAAAAATGTATTTATTTTTTCTTTTTTCAATTTTCAAAACTTTGTGACAAAAAGCAAGGTCTGCAAAATACTCACCATACCTCTCAGCAAATAGCTTGGGGTGTCTACTTTGCAAAATGGGGTCATTTGGGGGGGGGGGGTTGTGCCATCTGGGCATTCCATGGCCTCCGAAACTGTGATAGGCAGTGAGGAGTGAAATCAAAAATTTACACCCTTAGAAAGCCTTCAGGGGCTGCTTGGTTTTCGGGGTTCCGTACACGGCTAGGCTCCCAAAAAGATTAGATCGCACGGTGCCACATGCGCCAATTTGATGATCAAACAAGTGACTAAAAAGTGGCACGCTTGTGTAATAATTGTCCTCATACAAGTGGTACCCCTTTCCGATTACCAAGTCCCATACAATCTTACCAGCGCTCCCTATGTAGTCAGGGCAGTTCTCTGGCTCTACGGAACTATCTCTTCCCTCGTAAACCATAAAACTACATGTATAGCCTGTGGCCCTGTCACAGAGCTTATACATCTTGACCCCATATCTGGCACGCTTGCTGGGAAGATACTGTTTGAATGACAAACGGCCAGAAAACTTAATCAGAGACTCATCAACGCAGACAACTTGATGGGGAGTAAACAAGGCTGCAAAACGTTGGTTGAAGTGGTTTACGAGGGGCCGAATTTTGTAGAGCCGATCAAATTCAGGGTCACCCCAAGGACGACAGAGTTTATTGTTGTTGAAATGAATGAACCGCAAGATCTGCTCGTATCGTGTCCTGGTCATGGAGGCAGAGAACACGTGCATATGGTGAATTGGGTCAGTGGACCAATATGACCGCAACTCACTCTTTTTAGTTACGCTCATGAGGAGGGATAGGCCCAGGAAGGTCTTAAATTCGGAGACCGCAATTGGTCTCCAATCTCTGGCATTGGTCAGCTGGGGATTAGCGGCGATGAATTGGCCAGCATTTAAATTGCTTTGGTCCACAATAGATCTATAAAGATCTTCGGTGAAAAGCAGCGAATAAAAATCAAGTGACGTAAAATCAACCTGAATTCATTGTTGGCCAGTGAATAGGGGAAGTATGGGTGCTGCAGAAGTGGTGGGTTCCCAATTAGGATTGGCGAATGCAGCAGGAAGGGCACTATGGGCTTGATGGGCCTGTCTTTATCTTCTTGGTGGCAGTGGGACACTACTCGTGCTTGCCACCTCGCCAGCTTGAACTGCACTTATGGGACTTGCCACGTCACCAAGTGTTACTGGAGTGCTGGATGTACGACCAGGATGTACTAGGCCGCTGGTGCTTGCCAGTTCACCAGAAGGACTAGCGGCGTTAGTATTGGCTCTCTGCTCCATATGAGGGACTTGCAGTTCTTGGACCTCAAAGACAGCAGAAGAAGATCAGGGTCTGGTACGCCTGACCCTGGCAGGGACCACAACTCTGTCGTCAGAGCTATCTGTCAGGGTTCCTCTGTCATCTACAGGATCGTATTCTGAGCCTGAATCTGAAAGATGAGTGACTTCCTCTTCACTATTTGTCACGCTCAGAAACTCTGTGGTCAGAGCTATCTGTCAGGGTTCCGCTGTCATCTACAGGATCGTATTCTGAGCCTGAATCTGACAGATGAGTGACTTCCTCTTCACTATTTGTCATGCTCAGAAACGTGTAGGCCTCTTCACTACTGTACCTTCGATTTGCCATTTTGGGCTCTAAATTTACTGGTACAGTAGTAAGACTCACAGGTAAAAAAGCTCCTGACTGTTAGCGACTGATTCAAATGCTACCAAAAAAACTGTTAGCATTCGCAGGGATCAGGCCTGACTCTGCGAACACTGCAGTTATGTGTGTTGTGCTTTGTAAGTGACAGTGATCGATTGATACTGCACTTGGGTGGGCTGGGCTGGGCCGGTCGGAGGGGCTAAACGCAGGTGCTAGCAGGTATCTGGGCTGCTCCCGCTAACACTGTGTTTTTGGGAACCCTAAACTGCTGGGGACACTAGTATAAATCTGATCAGATCAGAGATTGATCCGTTCAGACACTATACTACTAAGGGAGGCGTATGGTGTGTGCGTGGGTTTTAGCGGTAATGGCACTGATCTGACGCTGCCTGGGGCGACGCAGACCCTATCTGAGGCTAAAACCTAACTTTGATCACCCTTCGGGTGATCAGGGGGTTAAACCTTTATTGGGTAAAATACTGTGGTTGCCCTGACTCTATAAAAAAAAATCTAGCTAAACTGCGTCACCCATGACACTTATACTGTGATCACAGGTGACAGGTGGTAATCAAGGGGTTAAACCTTTATTGGGGGGGTTAGGGGGGTCCCTAAACCTATCTGAGCCTAATAATAATTACCCTAACACTTATTAGTGTCACTAATGACACTAGCACAGCGATAAAAAAAAATCTGATTGCTCTACTGGGTGACACAGTGACAGGTGGTGAAGGGGTTAATTGGGGAGGTGATCGGGGGGTGAATTGTGTGCCTACGTGACCTGGTGCCAGTGTAGTGTTGGTGCACTTACTTGTATGTCTTCTCTCCTCTCGGTCTGGAATGGAAAGACCGACACGAGGAGAGATGACATCACTTCCCCTGTCAGTGTTTACAGTTGGACAGGGAAAGAAATTCATTATTCAGGACTGATCGCCAGGTCCAGGCCATTCGAATCCGATCGTCGCGGCCGTACAATGACGGCGATTCGCCTGCCTGTGCCATTCTGCCGCAGTATAAGTGCGGCGAACGGTCGGCAAGCGGTTAAAGTGTAAGTTCACCTTTACAGAAATTCTGTAAGGTGAACTTACACTAGACCTCCTTCCAGTGTTGCCAACCTACCAGATTGAAATTTACTGACACAACACTTAAAATTTACTGGCACAGCCAAATTTTTACTGGCATATCAAAAAGATACAAAATGACAGTTTTAAATGCAAATTTCAGTATTTAGGCTATAAACAAGTTACAATACGCAATTAGCAAAGTGATTTAAGGTAGATATTAAGGCAAAAACATATTTCTTATTTTATTTTCGATATAGTAAATAAGTAGCTCAGGGACAGAAATCGAGAGGGCAAGAAATTAGAATGGGCGGCACACACACACACATAAAAATTGACTCTCACAGTGACACTGACAGCAGTGTGCAGCAGCACAGATGATGATGGCACCTCACCAACATGGCACGTCCCCTTCTGAGTCACAGTGACCCTCTCTCTCCATGCCAAGTGGTCCCTTCAGTCCACTCCTGGCTTGCATTCCTCCCGTTCCGCAGACCTGCACATGAGGCTCCAGGTGCTCCGTTCCCTTAAATACATAGTAGGTGAGGTTGAAAAAAAGACACAAGTCCATCAATTCAAACCTATGTGTGTGATTATATGTCAGTATTACATTGCATATCCCTGTATGTTGCGGTCGTTCAGGTGCTTATCTAATAGTTTCTTAAAACTATCGATGCCCCCCGCTGAGACCACCGCCTGTGGAAGGGAATTCCACATCCTTACCGCACTTACAGTAAAGAACCCTCTACGTAGTTTTAGGTTAAACCTCTTTTCTTCTAATTTTAATGAGTGGCCAGAATCTTGTTAAACTCCCTTCCGCAAAAAAGTTTTATCCCTATTGTGGGGTCACCAGTACGGTATATATAAACTGAAATCATATCCCCTCTCAAGCGTCTCTTCTCCAGAGAGAATAAGTTCAGTGCTCGCAACCTTTCCTCATAACTGATATCCTCCAGATCCTTTATTAGCTATGTTGCCTTTCTTTGTACTCGCTCAATTTCCAGTACATCCTTGCTGAGGACTGGTGCCCAGAACTGGACAGCATACTCTAGGTGCGGCCGGACCAGAGTCTTGTAGAGCGGGAGAATTATTGTTTTATCTCTGGAATTATTCCCTTTTTTAATACATGCCAATATTCTGTTTGCTTTGTTAGCAGCAGCAGCTTGGCATTGCATGCCATTGCTGAGTCTGTCATCTACTAGGAGCCCCAGGTCCTTTTCTATCCTTTTCCATCCCTTGCATCATGACTTCATGTGACACACTGCCGGCACAGTCCGAACACTTTGTATCAGGCACTCGGATGGTCTCAACCAAGAGTCATAGCCATATTTTTTAATGGCAACCTTTTTCTTTCACTGGCATTTACTGGCAGGAGAAAAGTGCCCATTTTTTACTGGCTGCCAGTAAAAATACTGGCGGTTGGCAACAGTGCCCCCTTCCGATCGCACTCAAGAGTGGAATCTTGTAGGAGGGGTGTACCAGGGCGGGACACCCACTCACATCAGGATAATATGTGGAGAAAAAAATGGGGCTGCTATATCACTCTCCATGTTGCCCCTCATTTTATTGTGATCACTTTTATCGTTATTGTTTTTTTAGAAATAAAATACCCCCTTTTTTATCTACACTATGTGGAAGCAATATTTTTTTCTCCACATATTATCCTGATGTGAGTGGGCATCCCGCCCTGGTACACCCTTCCTACAAGATTCCACTCTTGAGTTCCAGAAGTGACGGTCAACTTATATGGCCCTTGGAGTTCCCCTGGAGTCCGTCTCAGACGTTCCAACCACCAGGTCATCACTACATCTGCCATGTGTGGCACGCTGCCTTGAAGACTCTATGTCGCTGACAGTAGAGTCCACCTGATCTGGTAAGGGCATACACTTACTATTCAGTTGTTCATGGTGTTTCATTTTGACGTTGTTTGCACGGACGGATCAGCACATCCATTACCAACACTTTGGGATCCACACTTCCGGGTTGCTTTTTTTGTGTTTACACACTGTTGGACTTCTTCCATCACATACACTTTGGTTACAAGCAATTATTTTTTTCCCGTCATTTATTTATTTCATTGACTTTTATATGGACTTTTTGTTTCACTACACTATTACAGTATTTTTTATGTTCATTATGCACTACATTTTTTCATTATTCTATAGTAAACACAGGTTACACTTATCTCATACTAAATGACCGACAGTGTCAAGGTCAAGTTCTAAAAATGAACCAGTAGCACAGTAGACACAGAGATTATCATTGCTGATTTCCTGACAGCAGCGAGATAACCAGAAATGTCATCACATACTCTCCAAGCTCTCACAGCAACAACACCAGCCTAGGTAACTAGGGTAAACATGGATGGAAGCACCCCGGAAGTAAAAGAGATTGACCCTTGGTTTCTTTGTGTGTAATGTCAGGTACTTTCACCCTTACTCTTCCCCCCTTCTTGTGAGTTCAATAATCTGTGACAGCAGAACCAGCAGAAAGTAGCTCATTTGCCCGACCAGCAGAGAGCCGCCGCGTCGCAGCCAATCAGCGCGGGACACGCTCCTAGCCTTGTACGCCGTACATGGAAGACAACTATTGGGCAATGCTGACAGAAACGTAGGCCGCGAGGAGGACACCGATTGGTGGCTTGGTTTGCGTGGTTGGTTACTATTGGCGGGCGTTCGGTGTCCGCCCGGTGCCTGTCAGGGGCAGATATTAAAGCCTAGGAGGCGGCGCACGGCTGCAGTTTTGTGTGGCGAACGAAGAAACGTGCATACCGGAGGTGTACGGCGTGCGGTCACCATGAGGAAGTCGTGGGCAATTGGCCTGTGCTTCGTCCTGCTAGCGTTTGGTGAGTGCCCGTGGAGGGGGGAAAGCAGCTGGGGGACTCCTTATTCTATACCAGCATCCTTCCTTCACAGACTTCTAGAAGCTTCCTGACCTTCTTTAGGCGGGGGTCTCTGGAACTTGTGTCTCCCACGATGCTATGCATTCCTTCTTCTGGTATAGGATGATGTTTTAGGGGGGCCCTCAGCTCCTTCCTTCATGATTAGTGAGCCCCCATAGTGGTGATGCCATGTTCAGTCACCCATAGCAACTGTCTCATTGGCTGGACTTCATCTGGTTGCTAAGGGTTACTGCATTGTGCACAGCGTGAAGTCTTTTTATATGAAAGCGCAGCTTTCTCATCTGTTATGTGGATGAGGGATTTATTGGGGTTTACATGCATTTTCATACCTGGTCACCTGGGGAAAATGAACACGTGACTGAAAGTTTGCGTTTTTATTTATTTTTATGCATGTCCATTGACTAGAACAAACTACGTTTTTCAAACAGGGCCCTGTTCACATTAATGCATAGCAAGAATGAGCATTCCTGCTATGTGATCTTGTGTGTCCCATGGAGCCAGCCCATTGACTTGATGGGCTGCCCTATGTTCTCTTGCTGCCCAGGAAGATGCTCCTTTTTCAGGTGACAAGCTTCACGCAGTTTAAGGTCCATGGTGTGTTAGTATTTAAAGGTGTGTGTGTGTGTGTGTGTGTGTGTGTGTGTGTATGTATATATTCCTGGGCTTTGCCATGCTGAGATGGTGCATTAAAGCGCACTGGTGTGATCAGGGCCTAATATGTTTTCCTTCCTTGTCTCTGATGAGGCTTTAGTAGGTGTTGGGATCTAGCTACCCTCTTGTGTCGCATAGAGAAAAAGGCAGGGAAATTCTACTCTTTAGAGCAGTGGTTGTCAACATATGGGCAAAGGGGGGGGGGGGGGGGGGCGGCTCAAATGTGGCACCTGACATCACCGAAGGGCCACACATAATGTTCAGTATATGTAATGTTTGAGAGGACTGTCAAACTGCAGACCTCATGGGGGGGGGGGGGGTTTAGAGAGTGTGGACAGGATATATTGGCTGGAAACATGCTGCAGAAGACTGGGAAGCTGGAAACATGTTACATGAGGCTCTTGGAGATCAATGCTATTGGTCCAGTCAGTGTTCTACTACAGCAGGGGTCTCAAGCTGGCGGCCCTTCAGCTGTTGCGAAACTACAAGTCCCATCATGCCTCTGCCTGTGGGAATTATGCTGGTAACTGTCAGCCTTGCAGTGCCTCATGGGACTTGTAGTTTCGCAACAGCTGGAGGGCCACCAGTTTGAGGCCCCTGCACTACAGACTGCTGTGGTTCAAGGGCCGCAGGTTGGTCACTGGGGATTTAGCGTTTTCACTTAAACTGGAATAGAGGAATCTTTTCAGTGGGGACAATTGCTCTGACAACTGTCTTTGAAGAGTTTTTTTATTCTAGCTTCTTGCTGTGCCTTTGAGACAGGACAACAAGAAAAATCAAAGGGTTCTAACCTTTCCCTACTATATCTAAAACTAGAAAAAGTTGTGGCTTTTGGATCCTAGAGCAGTTTTACATTTTTTTTTTTTATTTTTTTTTTTAACCAATTACTTTCCTGGCTGATTACCATTGTGCAGTGCTGGTGTTCCCCCGTCCTCCAGAAGACAGAACATGCACCTTCACCTGATGCAAATGTGTGTTTGTAGAATGATCTTTCATTGTCAGCCAAATCTAGCTTGTATTTTCCAGCTGCCATCTAAAGTCGGTAGGGCCCCTTATGTAACTGTACACTAGAACCTGTGGGTGGTATTTGCTTAAAAGGGCCAGGGTTCTAGAAACTGTTCCACATGGTATTCTCTTAATGCTGCTCATTGCCAGCCATCAGGGAATGAATAAATGAGCATGAGTGCATCTATAGTATAACATGAGTAACTAATAAGTGTTAATGTGTAACCTTTCCAGCTTCAGCACTAGAAAGTTGTTTTCTGTTATGTTCCTTACACTGCCTTTTTTTTTTTCTTGCTTTTTAACACTAAATGGGACTGTCAAATATTTGCACTGCGAGGTAGTGATGTGAGCGTACTGCAGAAATAATGTATCCTTGGGCAGTGCATCGTACACTGCCTGTAAATGGGCTGTTTAGCAAATCCGAATGGTCCAAAGAGTGTGTAGATCTATGATTGATTCATTTTGAAGGCAACAGTCATTTACATTATTGTGCTGGCAGGTTCTGTCTATAATATAGGTAGAAATGCAATTCCAATATCCCTCATATCTGATTCCCTTTTGGCAATTTGTCACCACATATAAAAATACCACCCCCTCTCCACCCCTTCAGTACACTCTAGGATTTGTGGCACTTGTAGGCCCAACTTGTGACAGCACTTGGTTCTAGTTATTGGCCACAATGAGCATTGCATTTACGGAGGGCTGTATGTCTACTTTTAGTGTAGACTCCAAGCACAAAAAGCGATTCATTACCTAACGCCCCCCCCCTCCAACCCAACTGCGGTTGCCCTAACTGGCTCCTAACAATTCAACTCTTGCTTACAGACTATCCTGCACTGGAGTCTTTATGCTGAAAGCATCTTGGCTCCAGAAGTAAATGATCAAGCAATCAACATCAGCCTTCCAAGATACTTTGGATCACGTGGACAATACCTAGGCATTCAGAGGCATGTTTGCTGCGAGAACATAATGCAGCGTGTGTGTTTGTTTTAGCACGTGCAAGTATAAAATGTGTTAACCAGTTTATTTGTTTGGGACAGGATTGAGACATTGCAGGTTTCTCAGTGTTAACCTAAACTATTAATCTTTACAGTCTCTGTGAGAGCTGAAGATGAAGTAGACATCGATGGAACGGTAGAAGATGACCTTGGAAAAAGCCGGGAAGGCTCCAGAACAGATGATGAAGTTGTAAGCAGGTTGGTCTTCACTACATGCAATGTTTTTGATTTTACCTGTTGAAATTGTAAACAGGAACTTGATGCAGTCTACTATAGATTTCATCGTGCCAGAGCAGTTACAGGATTACAAATATGACTTCTGTTTAGTGTTATAAATTCTTAATTGCGTACACTAAACTTGCAATCGACAAAAGTATGCCCATAGGTGTGTTTGGTAAAGAAAACAAGATGTCTAATCGTTCCATCCTCTTAATTACAAAATATTTGTTCAAAATTTATCAAGGAATATCATTTACCACTTTGTTGCTTTCATAGGGAAGAAGAAGCAATTCAGCTAGATGGACTTAATGCTGCCCAAATTAAGGAACTCCGGGAGAAATCTGAAAAGTTTGCATTCCAAGCTGAAGTTAATAGAATGATGAAACTGATTATCAACTCCCTCTACAAAAACAAAGAGGTAACCGACTTTCTAAACTTGAGATGCTGATCTTCATAATATCAGTGACTGTGGGTGAATCATGTTAAACGCTGTTCACTCTCCTGCAGATTTTCCTTCGAGAACTGATTTCCAATGCCTCTGATGCCCTTGACAAGATCCGGTTAATTTCTTTGACTGATGACGATGCACTTGCTGCTAATGAAGAACTTACCATTAAGATTAAGGTATGGCTCTATGATTAGAATCAACATGGTATGTTGATGCCCTATACAGAACTCCATAAAAGCACATCAGTAGCTTGTCCTTCCCCTTTCTTTCCCTTTTTTTTTTATTTATTTTTTTTTCCGACGTGGTATTCAATTTTTGGTTGAACTTTGCAACTAGATCTCAACAGCTAGTGCAATTTAAGTGAAACTAAACCCATTGATTTAACAATTTCATATCTAAAAAAGTTAGTCAAGACATGCTGTGGATGAAAACTATCAGTTGCTTGCACTCTCAACTGAATTGTCAAGCTGACAAATGGCTGGTGTCCTAACTGATCATAAGTTCAGCACGTGACAACTGCAGATATAAAAGAAGCTAAGATGGCTGCTTCCTTGGCTGTAAAAGATAGTGTTTAGAGCAGTGGTTCTCAACTCCAGTCCTCAGGACCCACCAACAGACCAGATTTTAAGTATTACCTTGGGGAGATGCAGACTAGAATACTGCAATCACTGAGCAGCAAATGATGTCACCTGTGATGTATTTCAGTTATCTTGCAAACCTGGCTTGCTAGTGGGCCCGGAGGACCAGAGGTTGAGAACCACTGGTTTAGAGGGATATCTTCTGTTTTTAGGGTTTTCTGGTTGGACTGTTCTTCACCTCTTCGTGTAAATAGATTAAGTTAAGGAGTTAAAGGATAAGTTCACCTTTGGAACATGTTACATCTGCAGCCTCCTCCCCATGACAGCAGGCACTCTCCCTGCACCTGCTGTCACAATTTGAAAATAGTACGTCTGTGCGGGAGTCTGTACGCGTCATTCAGTTTTCTGTGAATGCCTAAAAGACTGTCAGCCATTGCAGCTGTTGGCTTGTAGCTCTCAAACAAGGAAGCTGGTGAGAGTCCTTAATTCATTGATCTTCCTACTCCTGGGTAACTGTGTACGAGCAGATGGCTATGCTGAGTGTCTGCAGAGGCCTGAGTTTTCATCCATGATCATCTTATGGGTGCAATGCTCTGCAGCCTCCTTAGAGGGGGAAAAAAGTGGTTTTTTTTTTTGCGAGTCCCGATTACTTTTATTAAAGTACTCGCCGATGCCCATTACGATAACTTTGCAAGAGTACTCATGCAAATGCTCCGATACTTAAAACTGATATCTTTGTGGTGCAATTTGAGCCCATACAAAATGATTGGGTTAAAATCGCACTGCAGAGAATCGCATGCGATTTGAACAGGAATGGGGTGTGATTCCTGTCTGAATCACATGCAGTTTCCCGTACCGCTCTTATGTGAACCCAGGCTGAAGTGACTATGACCAGTCTATGTTCACACAGGAGCGGTGGGGGGGGAAACTGCATGTCGCATCGCATTCCTGTTCAAATCGCATGCAATTGTTTGCAGTGTGTTTTGAGCCCATTCATTTTGTATGGGCTCAAATCGCACCACAAACCTAGCAGTTTTAGGTATTGGAGCAATTTGCATGCGTACTCTTGCAAATGCTTGGTTTTGGTGCAACCCTAGTTTGCTACATTCAAGGCATGCCTCTGGCTGGTGATGAGCCCTGGTTCAAATTGATGCGATTTGACATGTCAAATTGGCGGCAATGGCAGTGTCCAAATCGGTGCGACGCCGCACTATTTCCCAAAACTAGCTTCTGTACTACTTTTTGGCGACTTTCGGGGTGCGATTTCCTTTTGACATCTGTGCATAAACACGCACAGATGTATCTGAAATCCCCTCCCGAAGCTGGGACTGACATGCAGGTATGAAATTGTGCGTGTTCAGCTGAACTCGCACGATTTCATTCCCGCAGTCTATGAACCTAGGCTAAATGTCACAATTGCCAGCGTTGATATGTCGGCTCTTTGACAGCCATTTGAGGGATTTAAAAGACTGGCTGATTTGGTCACATTTACATCACCGTGGAGGCTGAGATGGCACCTTCCTGGGCAGATAGTTTTAGTTCTACTTTAATTCTTTTTGACGTGTCCTCTTCTTGGGGTTTTTATTTTCTCATATGTGCTAAAAATTTGTCTTCTAGTGTGATAAAGAGAAGAACATGCTGCATATAACTGACACTGGCATTGGCATGACAAAGGAGGAGCTAGTGAAGAATTTGGGAACGATTGCTAAATCTGGAACAAGTGAATTTTTGAACAAGTTTACAGAAGTCCAGGATTCTGACCAGTCTACCTCTGAGCTGATTGGACAGTTTGGTGTTGGCTTCTATTCTGCCTTCCTTGTTGCCGATCGTGTAATTGTGACCTCAAAACACAACAATGGCACACAGCATATCTGGGAATCTGATTCCAATGAATTCTTTGTGACTGAAGATCCTCGAGGTGACACATTGGGAAGAGGAACAACAATAACGTAAGTGGACCTTAAATGCTGTGTTATGCAGGAGAAGTGCATTTTAGGACAAAGCATGCTTGCCCTTTTTGTTCCCCTTCCCTAAGGACTGACCTCTATGCATTGCAGTACAACATGTGTTAACGCAACACACGTTACGTTCTTGTGTGGGGGGTTTTAATTTTTTTATTTTTTTTCTCTCCTGAAATATTAGTATTTGTCCATGTGGGTGGTCATATACAAAAACTGGCTACTTTTTAAAGTGGTTCTAAATCCTCTTGTCTGACTTTTACTTAATAGGTAAGCCTAGAATAAGGCTTACCTATAGGTAGTTAAAATATCTCCTAAACTTGCACCATTTAGGAGCTTTTTTATCATGCCAATGTCATCAGCGCATGCGCTGTTAAGAAGCAGACCACCGTGCCATTTCTTTACATGCAAGTGCCGTGACTGACGGCTCATGTGCAGTATTGACGTCACGCGGCTCTGGCCAGTCAGAGCCGGAGTCCGTGGCCCCGGAAGGAAGAGGGGCGAAGATGGACGCAGCTTGCACAGGGGGCAGTACGGGCTTCGTTTGCAGGGAAGTGTCACGTAATGGGCTAGTATGCGATGCATACTAGCCCATTATGCTTTTAATTTGCAGGTAGCAAAAGAGGACTGTAAACCCATCAGGGTTCACTTCTTCTTTAAGTTCTCCCTTCTTAGTCATTTGTCCTACCCAGCCTATGATGTATGAGCAGCTCTTAATTGATATGACCGGTTCAGTTACCTCAATTGCAGCCCATTAGGGTGTGTCTTGTTTTAGGTTATTACTTCAACGTATTGAAGTAAGAGTGTGACCATAACTGGCATCTAGCATTTTTCACGTGTGCTCAGCCCTGTGAAATCATCTTGGTATGGTATAAAAGCTAGCACATCATTTATAGCAATAAATGACTTTTCTATTACAGTTTGGTTTTGAAAGAAGAGGCAACTGACTATCTTGAATTGGAAACCATTAAGAACCTGGTCCGGAAATATTCTCAGTTTATCAATTTCCCTATTTATGTTTGGAGTAGCAAGGTAAGGATTATTCTTCAATTTGTATGCATGTCAGAAACTTCGACTTTTAGTCCCTGCACATGCTACTGATGTATGAGTGCTGTATCCTCCCAGCAGAAAGTTTCTGCCCAAAAAATGCAAATGGAGTCAGTTTAATGTGAACGTTTATACCCTATATGCACACACAAATTCTTCTCAGTCCTGCATGGAAGTGTCACTTTCATATACGGGGGGGATACTTGCCACCCGTATTTGTTTTTGTCTTTTTGTTTTTTCCCCTCTAAATACTACACTAGTTTACTTATGTTTATGCACTTTTGTGTACATGCTTACTGAAGGACTGCATTCAGACCAGTAAAAAAAAAAACCACGAGGCTGGGTTCACACTGTGCTGTGAGATCGCATGTGATTCACACCACACTGCAGGGCAAATCAAATGCAATGCCATTTCAGCCATACAGATAGTATGGCTGAATTCACATCATTTGGACCAAACTCGCAAAGGACCTTTTTTGGTCTGCACCTAAATCGGAACACCCATGCGATCCGATTCATGTCCAAACGATTAGTTTGAAGTGCGATATGCGAACTGAAATGGGGGTGCCATTAACACTGTATTGACACTCCCAGCAGTTCGCATATGGCAATGTGAACTGCCTTGCGAGTCAGGTGCGATGCAGGGATTCAGTGTTCTCACATTGCTCCTGTGAACCGGGACTAAAAGTCTAGAGGATCTTGCCCTTGAGTGCCAAAACGCCACACTTTAAAGCAAACAATCCCAGTCCACCTTATTTCCTCTACTTGATTTTGCCATGGCTAAAACTCCTGATACCACTGGGTATGGTGGAGCATATGATATCTCAACTGCCTCACCACAATGCAGCCCTTGGGGCTTGCTTGGCAATTGGGGTGGGGGAGTAGATACTATTTCCTGACAGGTTTTACTTTGTTTAGCATGTGTAATGTGGAAAGCCACCTGTTTACTCATGTATTGCTTCTTAGACTGAGACTGTAGAAGAGCCCATTGATGAAGAGGAAGCTAAAGAGGAGGAAAAAGATGAGGATGCTGATGAGGAAGCTGCCGTGGAGGAGGAGCAAGAAGAGAAGAAACCAAAGACCAAGAAGGTGAGCTTAAGCAATGTAAATACGTGGATAAGGGATATCTCTTCCAAAACTTGCTACCACAAATTGCGTGTGATGGCATCAAAATGAAAGTGGTCTATATGCTTGGCCTGTGTTGCTTGATAAGTGGTTTTGTTTTTTGTTTTTAAAACTTGCATTCAATTGTTTTCCATAACACAGGTTGAGAAGACTATCTGGGACTGGGAGCTTATGAATGACATCAAGCCCATCTGGCAGAGACCATCCAAGGAGGTAGAAGAGGATGAATACACAGCCTTTTATAAGTCTTTCTCAAAGGTAATTTTGTCTTTATTTTTTTTTTAGACGTTCTGCCTATGTATTTTCTGCCCTTGTGTTCACTTTGGATAGTGAACTTTTTTTTTCCTGCCAGTATAAATGCCTTATACAGCCCACTTCCTTTTTCTTGTCTGGTTAAAACGCCTAGGCTTATGACCTCATACGCAGCTCTCACTCTCGTGCAAGTTTGCCGGGGGGGGGATATGAGTCAGAGGGTCAATCGGAGCTGGAGGTGTCTGTAAATCCAGGAAGTGAACAGGCAGCAGCTTCTGCTGCCCACAGTTAAAATGATTGCAGCCAGACTCGGTGGAGGGAGATTTCTGCAGCAAATTTGGCAAATACAGAATCTCTATATATCTATAATAGAGGTTGGAGGGAAGCTTCAGGATGGCAAAGATGTTTTTATTACAAATTATGTGAGCAGACTGCAGTTCCTCTTTAAGGGGTTTCATATTTTCACTTTTATATTAGCTAACACACATCAGTGACATCTGGTCGGTTAGTGTACTAATCACATAATTTGTCTATTACCATCTTATGGCTCATTGTGGCTTAGAGTTGGCCAAAGCCAAGTACATATGTATTCATTAATATGAAATGTGTCTTTCAGGAAAGTGATGATCCACTGGCTCACATCCACTTCACCGCTGAAGGAGAGGTTACCTTCAAATCCATCTTGTTTGTGCCTTCTACAGCTCCTCGTGGTCTGTTTGATGAATATGGCTCCAAGAAGAGTGATTATATCAAAGTATGCAGTGTTACTATTGACATGCAAAATCATGACTGCATTTCTAACACCCGCTAATTGTATTGTCTGTCTCTTTGTCCACAGCTCTTTGTCCGCAGAGTATTCATAACGGATGACTTCCATGACATGATGCCCAAATACTTGAACTTTGTAAAGGGAGTGGTAAGTTTGTTTGGGGTTTTTTATCTGGAAGTTGGCTTACTTGGGAATTTCCTTGGAGTTTTTGTAAATTTTTTTTTTTTTTTTTTTTTCTAGGTTGATTCAGATGATTTGCCTCTTAATGTGTCTAGAGAAACCCTACAGCAACATAAACTGTTAAAGGTATGTTTACTGATTCATTGCTGGCTTGTACTTGTAAGCCATTTTTATCAGTAGGCGTAAATCGTAAGGGATTGTGTACTGAGGCTTTTGTTGCATTTAGAACTACTTTTCTTACCATACACTTAAATGGGAATGCAAAATTGGCTTGATACAGCTCAGGAGGTCAACTGCATGTTATAAGCATCTGTAAAGGAACTCTCAGCGATCTCTAATGTATTGCAAACTTCTTTCAAATGCAAGGTGAAGGCAGACTGCACTTGTGTCTCTCTATACAAGCCTCCAAATCCTTCCTTAGCAGATGCTAAGCAAATACTAGATGACCATTTGCCATTCCATTTTTAAAATGGAATATACAAATTTTTCTACCTCCTGTCCTTTTTAACCACTTCCGGACCGCCCACTGTATATATACGTCATTTTTTTGAAGATGGATATCTCGGTAACGGCAGCAGCTGCTGCCACAACCGAGATCCATCTTTTCAGCGGGCGGTTCCGTACACGATAATGGTGGTCTCTGCGGCGGGTTCGCCGCGAGATCACTGTTATCGGCGGCGGGAGAGGTGCCACCCCCCCCTCCCGCCGCTTACCGGAGCCGTCGGTAGCGGCGGAGGCGATCGGGTCCTTTCCCTGCTGAGGTATGGAGACGAGTGAGGCCAAGATGGCGCCCACCCGTCTCCATACCATGTGACGGCCGGAGCGACGTCATTACTACGGCTCCGCCCACTCTTAAAGGCACAAATTTTTTTGTGTCATTTTTTTTAAACGACTTTTTTTTTTTTTTTTTTTTTTTGCATTTTAGTCTAAATATGAGATCTGAGGACTTTTTGACCCCAGATCTCATATTTAAGAGGACCTGTCATGCTTTTTTCTATTACAAGGGATGTTTACATTCCTTGTAATAGGAATAAAAGTGATCCAATTTTTTTTTTTTTAAAAACAGTGAAAAAATAAATAAAATAAAATAATAAAAAAAAAAAAAAAATTTTTAAAGCGCCCTGTCCCGACGAGCTCGCATGCAGAAGCGAACGCATACGTGAGTAGCGCCCACATATGAAAACGGTGGTCAAACCACACATGTGAGGTATCGCCGCGACCGGTAGTGAGAGCAATAATTCTAGCCCTAGACCTCCTCTGTAACGCAAAACATGCAATCTGTAGAATTTTTTAAACGTCGCCTATGGAGATTTTTAAGGGTAAAAGTTTGACGCTATTCCACGAGCGGGCGCAATTTTGAAGCGTGACATGATGGGTATCAATTTACTTGGCGTAACATTATATTTCACAATATAAAAAAAAATTGGGCTAACTTTACTGTTTTTTTTATTTTCAAAAAAGTGAATTTTTTCCAAAAAAAGTGCGATTAGAAGACCGCTGCACAAATACGGTGCAAAAAAAAGTATTGCAATGACCGCTATTGTATTCTCTAGGATGTTAGAAAAAAAACAATATATAATGTTTGGGGGTTCTAAGTAATTTTCTAGCAAAAAACCTGTTTTTAAACTTGTAAACACCTAAAATCCAAAACGAGGCTGGTCTTGAAGTGGTTAAGCCCTGTCATTTGGCAAAATATTTGGTCCGATTCTTTGGGTCTGTGTGTCTGACAGATTTCTTATTATGGCTGACTTGAAACATATATGTTTAATTGGCATTAAGCGTTGTGTTGAACAAAAATAAAAGTGGCATTTTTTTTTTTCTTAAGCAGAGCTATTTCATAAGTGCTGTGCAAGGGGGTGTAAGATGTATTACAGAGGGGAATACATGGGCTGGAAGTAATGTATAGCTTTTATTTTTGTTACATGTTGGCACTTTTTCTCTTAGGTTATAAGAAAGAAGCTGGTACGTAAAACTTTAGACATGATTAAGAAAATTGCAGAAGACAAATATAATGAGAAATTCTGGAAGGAGTTTGGCACAAATGTCAAACTTGGTGTGATTGAAGACCACTCTAACCGTACCCGTTTGGCCAAGCTCCTCCGATTCCAGTCTTCCAACCACAAGACAGAGCTCGCCAGTTTGGAGCAGTATGTTGAAAGAATGAAGGAGAAGCAGGATAAAATCTATTTCATGGCTGGGGCAAGCAGGAAAGAGGTGAGCTTTACAACTGCTTTACAATTTTCCTGGTGTTTAGGAGAAACTGAATGCACAAGCTTATACTTTGGTTCTGCTCCCTCAGGTGGAATCTTCCCCATTTGTTGAACGTTTGTTGAAGAAAGGTTATGAAGTCATCTTCTTAATTGAACCTGTAGATGAGTACTGCATACAGGCCCTGCCAGAGTTTGATGGCAAGAGATTCCAGAATGTTGCCAAAGAAGGGTTAAAGTTTGATGAAAGTGAGAAGTCAAAGGAAGCACATGAGACTTTGGAGAAGGAATTTGATCCACTGCTTTCCTGGCTGAAAGAGAAACCCCTGAAAGACCAGGTATATCTATAGACCACCTTCACCCTACCTTAAGCCCCTGTTCACACCGCTGCAATTTGACAGGTCAAAACGAATGACAAGTCGTACCCTATTGGAAGTGGAACTGTTCAAATTGGCGACGCCAACTTTGCAGTGCCACACTGATCTGAAAAAGTAGTTCCTGCAATACTGTGACTTTCATAGAAATCTGTGCATGAAGTCGCACAGATGTCAGCCAAGTTTTGCTGACATGCGGCTTAAAAATTTTGTGATTTCAAGTTGCACTCTTTCAAAGCCGCATTGTGTGTGTGTGTGTGTGTGTGTGTGTGTGTGTGTGTGTGTGTGTGTGTGTTTTCCATATGACTTTACCACTTTTATCTTTCTGTAGATTGAAAAAGCTGTCCTATCCCAACGTTTGACACAGTCCCCATGTGCACTTGTGGCTAGCCAGTATGGGTGGTCTGGCAATATGGAAAGGATTATGAAGGCACAAGCATACCAGACTGGAAAAGACATTTCCACAAGGTAAGATGCATTCATTAGCTGACCTACCCAATGAAACAAATGCTTTTACACTGGATACCAATGTTTGTTTGTTTTTTGTTTTTGTGTTTTTTTTTTTTTTTTTTTTTAATTGGGCTTTTAGGCATGGTCTTATCCATTTAGTGCTTTCGGTTTTGACTTTGCATATGGATTTTTAACTTTATTTTATTTTTTTCAGTTACTACTCCAGCCAGAAAAAGACCCTTGAGGTTAACCCAAGACATCCTTTGATAAAGGAAATGTTGCGGAGAGTAAAGGTGAGCTGTTCAATTATAAATAAATAAATAAAATCTTCCTGATCCATCTAGGCAAAATAAACACAATATAAAATTGGTATAGTTTTGTGTGCAGATATTAACCAGAGTTGTTAGTAGAATGTCTGACTACACTCGTGGTTGGTGAGGCCACCCATCATAGCGTGTATGTATTGGCCAGATTTTTTGGCAGAGGGCAGCCTGTCCATGTTTATCAAAGCAATGCATCAGTAGTGAAACAGAAGAGGAAGTATGGCTAGGCTGTTGGCATGGAGTCACCTGGAGGTGATCTATATGTCGTGTGTTTGTGTTTCATTTATTATGGCTACAGGTTTGCTTTGAGGATTTTTCTTTTTCAAAAATGTTCAATTTTGACATGGCCTTTAAAAACCTTTTTTACTCAAGCATGAGTTTTTATTTTTTGGTGTTCAATAGCTTCAATATAACGCAGTAAACATTTTAGTACAAAATGCACAAGCTACAGTTGTCACATTCTGCTGCCCCTGTGACAGAGGAAGGTTGTCGTGTAAGAATTGTGTAAAATTGCGTTTTTGTTTTATGAACAGGAAAATGAAGATGACCAGACTGTATCAGACCTCGCAGTTGTACTTCTTGAGACTGCCACGTTACGGTCAGGATATCAGTTACCAGATACAAAGAGCTACAGTGAAAGAATAGAAAGAATGCTGCGACTAAGCTTAAGTATCGACCTTGATGCCAAGGTAAAGGATGAATCTTTGCATTTTACTCGCCCTACCACATGTGTACTGCTAGGTTTACAGCTATATATTGGATATTGTATGCAGTCTTTTTATAAATGTAAATATTGTATTGACAAATATATTGTCTATCCCTATAATTGGGTAGTGTTTAACTTTCTTTCAGTATGACACAGCAGTGTTATAAAATGAACTGCATTTACGTTTGGTGCAATGGTTATCCTCAATACTTGGTTGCAGGTTGAAGATGAACCAGAGGAGGAAGAGGAGCCAGCAGCAGATGAAGCAGATGAAGCAGAGCAGGAAGATTCAGATGACATTGAAGAGGTTGATGCAGAAGAAAAAGACGAAACATCAAAAACAGAAGAACAGACAGATAAACAGGTGTGTGTCTTTGGATTGTAACAAATGTCAACTTTTTCACTGGTGATTCACTTATCCTTAAATGGCATCTTCAGTTATCGGCTTGTCCATGCCATGTTATAGTGCTACATGGGGTGTTTGCACCACTCTGGCATGGCAACGGGGAGTGCAAACCATTTCACACAACCTCAATAGAGGCATGGCGACAGGGAGTGCAAACCATTTTACACAACCTCAATAGAGCGAAAACACTTCAACAAATTTGCTGCACAGCAATTTCCAAACGTTTTATTTATAAAATTACTAAAAACTTGCGCATACAAGATACTCTAGCTGCGTTTAACTCGTGAAAAACTCTACCAACCAAACCCGCTTTAAAGCCCAACACCAGGAAACTTAAAAATGATCCCTAGCAGTGGGGCTGTGCCTGCACGAGTTAACTGTTCATTGTATTTGATACATTTTTTTACGTTATAAACAAGACGGACAATTTTTTGTGTATGTATGTATGTGTGTGTGTGTGTGTGTGTGTGTATGTGTTTTCTTCTATTTAGGTCAATATAGTGGGGGCGGAAAGTATTCAGACCCCCTTAAATTTTTCACTTTGTTATATTGCAGCCATTTGCTAAAATCATTTAAGTTCATTTTTTTTTTTTTTTTTTTTTCCTTATTAATGTATTTGACAGAAAAACACAGAATTGTTAACATTTTTGCAGATTTATTAAAAAAAAAAAACCTGAAATATCACATGGACCTAAGTATTCAGACCCTTTGCTCAGTATTTAGTAGAAGCACCCTTTTGATCTCATTCAGCCATGAATCTTTTTGGAAAAGATGCAACAAGTTTTTCACACCTGGATTTGGGGATCCTCTGCCATTCCACCTTGCAGATCCTCTCCCGTTCTGTCAGGTTGAATGGTAAACGTTGGTGGACAGCCATTTTTAGGTCTCTCCAGAGATGCTCAATTGGGTTTAAGTCAGGGCTCTGGCTGGGCCATTCAAGAACAGTCACGGAGTTGTTGTGAAGCCACTCCTTCGTTTATTTTTGCTGTGCGCTTAGGGTCATTGTCGGAAGGTAAACCTTCGGCCCGGTCTGCGGTCCTGATCACTCTAGAGAAGGTTTTCGTCCAGGATATCCCTGTACTTGGCCGGATTCATCTTTCCCTCAATTGCAACCAGTCGTCCTTTTGCTGCAGCTGAAAAACACCCCCACAGCACGATGCTTCCACCACCATGCTTCACTGTTGGGACTGTATTGGACAGGTGATGAGCAGTGCCTAGTTTTCTCCACACATACCGCTTAGAATTAAGGCCATAAAGTTCTATCTTGGTCTCTTCAGACCAAAGAATCTTATTTCTCACCATCTTGGAGTCCTTCAGGTGTTTTTTTTTTTTTTTTGCAAACTCCATGCGGGCTTTCATGTGTCTTGCACTGAGGAGAGGCTTCCGTCGGGCCACCCTGCCATAAAGCCCCGACTGGTGGAGGGCTGCAGTGATGGTTGACTTTCTACAACTTTCTCCCATCTCCCGACTGCATCTCTGGAGCTCAGCCACAGTGATCTTTGGGTTCTCCTTTACCTCTCTCACCAAGGCTCTTCTCCCCCGATAGCTCAGTTTGGCCGGACGGCCAGCTCTAGGAAGGGTTCTGGTCGTCCAAAACTTCTTCCATTTAAGGATTATGGAGGTGCTGTGCTCTTAGGAACCTTAAGTGCAGCAGAAATTTTTTTTGTAACCTTGGCCAGATCTGTGCCTTGCCACAATTCTGTCTGAGCTCTTCAGGCAGTTCCTTTGACCTGATTCTCATTTGCTCTGACATGCACTGTGAGCTGTAAGGTCTTGTATAGACAGGTGTGTGGCTGTCAAGTCCAATCAGTATAATCAAACACAGCTGGACTCGAAGGTGTAGAACCATCTCAAGGATGATCAGAAACAATGGACAGAGTTAAATATGAGTGTCACAGTAAAGGGTCTGAATACTTAGGACCATGTGATATTTCAGTTTCTTTTTTTAATCTGCAAAAATGTCAACAATTCTGTTTTTCTGTCAATATGGGGTGCTGTATGTACATTAATGAGGAAAAAATGAACTTAAATGATTTTAGCAAATGGCTGCATATAACAGTGAAAAACTTAAGGGGGTCTGAATACTTTCAGTCCCCACTGTATGTATTCTGCTACATATTTGGTTTCAAATATTTTTCAAAATTCAAATAAGCTGTAGACGCTATAACTTTTGCACAAAACCTAAACTGGGATATTTAAAGGTTTTTATCAATGGAGAAAATGTTCTAGTAATCTGAAGATTACATCTTCTGTATGGGCTGTCGAGCCTTTATCTTTTTGGCTTACATTTTAAGGGAGACTTTAGGTATTTAAATACTTATGGTCTAATTGCTTGGCTGACATATTGCTAGAATTTTATGTACTATACTGGAGTTTTCACATGCAACTGACACTCTGAATTTTGAGGGTCAGAATAATGGCTAGGTAACTAACATTTTCAGAATGAGCTTAGTAGCAGCTCCTGTATTCTAAAGGGAGGTTAACTTTCCATATGACCATTTGGATTAAGGTGGCTAGAAAACCTAGTTTTTTTTTTTTTTTTTTTTTTTTTTTTTTTTTTATAGATGACATTTTATACTGTTTTTGATTCTTGAATGTAATCTTGTTTTCTTTTCTTATTTCAGGGATCCACACATATAAAAGATGAATTCTAAATGCCATCTCACAACCAGCTAGTGGGGGGGGTGGGCTTTTTCAGTGTTTGGGAGGGTTTTTTAGTTTTTTTGTTTGTTTATTTTTTAAGAAAAAAAACATTCCTCATGAATGTAAAATTTGTACTATTTATGGTTGTAAAATCCTTTTCCTGTGAACACAAGCGTTCTGAAAAGTCACACCGGATTCACTGTCCAGATGTAACACTGCAAAATGCCATCCAAGAGATTGTCAAACATTGCAAGCTGAAACCTCAATCCAGATGTTGAAGGGATTTAAAGTTAATCTGCACAAACCAGAAAAAGACTGGGTATCTGTTCATCTTAGTGGACTGTCTCGCACCAAGTTGACTGATCTATGGCCTAGCACTACAGAGCAGAACTGGACTCGAATGTGAAATGTCAAGTATAATGGTTATGTTTGTCTCCTTGGAGAAAAATCCCTGACTAAAAGCGGCTGGTTCATCTTGTAACACTTCTAGTTATTGTCGCAATTTTACAGTCAATGTCCACAGCAAACTCCTTTCAACAATAAAGTTGTGGTGACTTTGTTATTGAACAAGTTGTGTTTTGCCATCTCTAAAGTTGGTCCCTAAAGATGGCCATAAATGGGTGAAAATTTGATTCGTGCCCAGCCCCCTCTGTTCAACAGAAGCCGGTTGTTAGACTGGTGTCTTACAAACGGTCCTGCTGGAATTTGGAGGAAATGGAAGTTCCAATAGATCTCCTATGGTTCCCTTTTTTTTTTTTTTTTTAATATATAAACCAACTACTTCCTGCCATATAGTACAATGACGGCGGATGGGGATCTCATTCTGGGGCAACATCATAGGGCATTGGCCCAGTGTCACCGCTCTCGTGCGGCCACTGGGGCATGAAGCGTGGCATTTGCCATGTCCGATGCTGCAGCTCTTTACCCATGTGATCGGCTGTGTCAATCACATGTAAACACGGAAGTGCCGTTTTTATTGGCTCTCCTTACCTCGCACTGACCGTGGCAAGGAGAGCCAATCGGTGGCATCTCCTCACAGGGGAGACTGTACCGGTAATCAGGGCACTGATCATCAGTGCAGCATATTGGTGCTGCCTCATCAGTGAAGTAGAAATTTAATTATTTACAAAATTTACAGACGAAAACTTTTGTTTTTCCTCTAATAACAAACAAAATAAACAAACAAACCCAACAGAGGGCTCTATTTGTCGGAAGAAAATGATAAGAATGTAATTCGGGTACAGCGTTGCATGACCAACTGTCATTCAAAGGGTGATGGTGCTGAAAGTTAAAAATCGGCCTGGGCAGGAAGGGTGTATAAGTGCCTGGTTTTGAAGCTGTTAGACATGTAATACCCTTTTCCTGGTGCCTTCTAGGCAGCATATGCATGGTTGGCTTCTGCACCCCTGGCCAAGCATGCATATGCTGCCATGGCTAGGTACAGGAAACAAACTACTGAAAAGACAAGTATTCAAATTTCCATTTTGTTGCCATATGACACACCCAGCGGTGAATGGGCTAAAGTGGCACTAAAAAACACAGGCCTGTGTATTGTTAAAACCTGCCTTTAAGCTTTTTCACATATCCGAACTGCATTGATCTACATACAGTTGTGCTCATAAGTTTACATACTCTGGCAGAATTTATGATTTCTTGGCCATTTTTCAGATTATATGAATAACACAAACATTTCTTTCACTCATGGTTAGTGTTTGGCTGAAGACATTATCGGTCAACTGTTTACTCTTTTTAAATCATAATCGCAACAAACTACCAAATGACCCTGATCAAAAGTTTACATACCCTGGTGATTTTGGCCTGATAACATGCACACAAGTTGACACAAAGTGGTTTGAATGGCCATTAAAGGTAACCGTCCTCACCTGTGATCTGTTTGCTTGTAATTAGTGTGTGTGTATAAAAGGTCAATGAGTTTCTGAACTCCTGACAGACCCTTGCATCTTTCATCCAGTGCTGCACTGACTTTTCTGGATTCCGTCTCATGGGGAAATCAAGATTTTTCATAGGATCTGTGGGAAAAGGTAGTTGAACTGTACAAAACATGAAGGGGGTATAAAAAGATATCCAAGGAATTTGAATGCCAATCAGCAATGTTCAAACTCTAATCAAGAAGTGGAAAATGAGGGGTTCTGTTGAAACCAAACCACGGTCAGATAGACCAACTAAAATTTCAGCCACAACTGCCAGAAAAATTGTTTCAGGATGGAAAAAAAAACCCACAAACAACTTCAGGTGGAATATAGGACTCTTAAAACATGTGGTGTAGCTGTTTCAAGATGCACAATAAGATGGCACTTGAATAAAGATGGGCTGCATGGTTGTGTTGCCAGAAGAAAGCCAATACTATGCAAATGCCACAAAGTATCCCGCTTACAATACGCCAAACAGAACAAAGACAAGCCTCAAACCTTTGGCACAAGGTCATTTGGAGTGATCAGACCAAAATTGAGGTTTTTGGCCACAACCATAAATGCTACATTTTGGAGAGGAGGCAACAGGGCCTATGATGAAAGGTACACCATTCCTACTGTGAAACACAGAGGTGGATTGCTGATGTGTGAGCTACAAAGGCACAGGAAATTTGGTCAAAATTGATGGCAAGATGAATGCAGTATGTTATCAAAAAATACTTAATGAACATTTGCATTCATCAGCCAGGAAGCTGCGCATGGGATGTACTTGGACATGACAATGATCCAAAACACAAGGCCAAGTCGACCTGTCATTGGCTACAGCAGAATAAAGTGAAGGTTCTGGAGTGGCCATCTCAGTCACCTGACCTCAATATCATTGAGCCACTCTGGGGAGATCTCAAACGTGCAGTTCATGCAAGAATTTACAGAAACTGGAGGCTTTTTGCCAAGAGGAATGGGCAGCTTTACCATCTGAGAAAATAAAGAGCCTCATCCTCAAAAGACTTCAAGCTGTCATTGATTTTAAAGGGGCAATACACGGTGTAAAGAACTGGGTATGTAAACTTTTGATCAGGGTCAATTGGGTAGTTTCTGTTGTGATTATGATTTTAAAAAGAGTAAACACAGTTGAATGGCTTCAGCCAAACACTAACCATGAGTGAAAGAAGTTTGTTCTTTTATATTCTCTGAAAAATGGCCCAGAAATCATAAATTCTGCCAGGGAATGCAAACTTATGAGTACAGCTGTAGATGCATGTAGTTTCAGTGCAAGAACTGCTTTGTGTAATGTTCACATCAGAACGCTGTTCAGATGCCGCATATAGCATGTCTGCATTGTTATGCAGTGCACCAGCGTCCTCTTCTTCTTCTTTTTTTTTTTTTTTTAAGATTATCACAAAAAAAAAAAAAAAAAAAAGTTACTAATAAAGTTAAAGAGTAGCAATGTGTTGGAAGAAATTGCACTGCCCTACACAACGTACACAAGCATCTGTGTTTATCTGATCACGGTGTTGATCAAGCTGAGATATCCAAATTTGATAAATTGACCTTTTTGTACTTGTCTTGACACGCCCAAGCAGATCTAGCAATATGTGTACAGTGCTAATTGCCTGGATTCATTAAGGCTGGGTTCACACCATTGCAAATTAAATACGGATTCTCCGCATCTATTCGGAATAGCAGGAGCTTTTGACCAGCTCTCTATGGACAGGTAGTTACTGAATTGCAGGAAGAATTGATAAACTATGAGTGCTCACCAGAACTACAAGCTCAGCTGTGGTGGCTGACAGTACTTGTAGTTCATTCACAGAACTAACACAATGAATGATGCAGCTGTGCTATTTTTAAATTGTGACAGTAGGTGTTGGTAGAAGATTCCCCCCTCCACTTTCATGGGTGAAATATGTAACCTGGAGTCATCATTTGAGGTAATCAACCATAGAGGGAAAAACCAGAGGATATCGCACTGGTCCCCATTAATGACCTACAAGCACAGTAGACTCCTTGCTATAAGGTAAGGGAGTCTGGTGAGTGCGGACCTTTTACAGCCCCCATGAGGTGGATGCAATGACACTGACGGGACACCGAGCACAACAGCACCTCTTCACAAGGAAAATGCTGTTTTGCGCAGCTATCACTATATGCACTTTAATATTGTCACTTTGATCATTTGTTTCATTTACTAGCATTGGACTTTGGTTCACATAGATATTAATGTATGCACCTAAATGTCAATTCACTGTTGTATTATTATTTGTTTATCCAATAGAAGTCACCATATGACACGTAAGGTTGAGTTACAAACGCAGAGCATCACATTGGGACCTATAGACTATACTTGATCCCAATGTGGGACCCTATCTATTCATTTTTTTCTAATTTTGCCCTCAAGTGGGGACAGTATTGACAGTGGCCCAAATACATTGCCATCCATCACCAAGGCGCAAGTGTCTTAAATTATGTTTTTTCTTTTTTTCTTATGAAAAACTGAATACTGGCCAGATTTTGGGTAAAAAGGAAGGAAAGCCTAAAAGAAAACAAATGCAGCCATCAGATCTACTGTAAGTATTGGTAAGCTGCAGTAGAATGTTTGTTCTTTTGGGTTAAATACAGTTCCTTTTTGGTTTGAAAGAGTATTCTCGTAAGGTTGCTAGTTTACTGTAGTTGTAAAGGCTCAAGGTTTTTTTTTACCTTCATGCATTCTGTGTGTGCTGCTCACAGCCCCACCTAATACTCACCTGAGCCCCTTTCCCCCGGATCCAGCGATGTGCACGGGGGAGCCTCAGCTGTCACAGGTCTCTCTCCTCATTGGCTGAGACACAGGGGGGAGCCATTGGCTCCCCCCCTGCTGTCAATCAAAGGTAGTGAGCCATGGTTCTATGTGTCTTATGGACACATAGAGCGGGGCTTGGGAGGGAGCACACACCAGTGCCCCCATAGCAACTGGCTTGCTATTGGGGGCACTGGTCAAGGGGGAGGACCCCAGAGGAAGAGGACTGGGGATGCTCTGCTCAAAAATATTGCACAGAGAAGGTAAGTATGACATGTTTGTTAAAAAAAAAAAAACTTGAATCACTTTAAAGTGAAGCTGACCAAACTATAAGTGGGTGACATCAGCTCAGTGTAACTTTCGTTATGGAATAGCATTACCCAAGTCACAAAAACACTGGGGAAGAGCTGTTTACTCTACAACCTGCTATACATTGCACTGTTTGGAGGAGTGTGATTCACACAGCGGCTGTATGCCTTATCAGCCTAGCATAGGAAATGCTGCAATTTCAGGTAAGAAAATTCCCCACTATCGCTCACTTGGCAATAGTCTTGGGTGCAAGCTCTTCTGTGATACAGTGCAACTGACACCTGAAAGAACAGTGGATTTATTTCACAGGTATTTGTGGTCTGTAAATGACCAGTGTTGTGCAATCCATAGAGAAAAAAAAAACTCCCCTTCGTACTTCCAGGCATAAATGCTCAGAAAGAAGCTTTGAAGATGCACTTTTGGTTTTCAGAACAGGTTAGGGCCTAAATATTAGAAGGTACTTTTGACTATCTATTTAGAATTGGGTGTTCACAGCAAATCAAAATCCATTCTGGATCCCAAGAAAAGATTTCAGATTGCACTAGGACTGTAGCAGTCATGGTGTGACTTAACGCCAGCACCCCCCAGCCCTTTAAGAGGTTTCTGATCATGTGACTGCTGTGATTGGCAGGCACATGATTGGAAAGCTCCTGAGCGCAGTAGAGTTCTGGAGCCTTACATTTACATTCTGGTACACATATATGCAGCCACTCAGCGTTAAGGCTCACTCACTGAGAGGTTGCATAAATGTGTACTGCCGGCGCAATGGGGTTAAAGTATAACTAAAGGCAAGACTTTTTTTTAGTTTTGAATAGAGTGGAGAGGGATTAGAACATCTGTCAGTTTTTATTGGTGTCTGTGCCCCCATTATGGAGATTCACCCTCTCTATTCTCTTGTTTACCATTATCGGGCTGACCAGGGTTTCCTTCTCTGCCTGGAGGCCTAGGGGACGCTGCAGTCAATGAACCATTACAAGGAGGTCCAATCCTCCTGCTCCCTCAGTCCAGCTTGTTTCTAACCATGATTGCAGTTGCGGGATAACCTTTTTGACTCATGTTACTGTTTTGCTTTTACTCCAGGCCTGAGGCGGGGGCGGACTCCACACCCAAATACAGCTTTTCTCTCCTTTCCTTTCCTCCCTTGATCCTTCTTCTCCCCGATATTTCACATTCTACAGTTCTATCCCTCCTTCTGGACCCTTGGACTGCTGTCTGGAAAGAGAACGCTGCCTGGCCCTTGCACCCACCCTCGGTGTGGACTACCACATTACCAACATTGAACCCCTTAAGAGCTTCCCTTGGCCTAGAGCATGGGAAGCTTTGGCCCAAATTTTGGTCTGCTCCCTCAGGCTCTCATGCTTTCCTATTGGTTTTATTTTTCCACCTGTTGGTGTTGTTATACTTTATTAAGTTTGCCTGTCACTGAGTTATGTTTTACACTGGTCCCACAGCCCTAACCCCATCCCTTCCCTCTCCTCCTCCTCTTCCCCCTTCCCTTTCTCCCTATATCCCTCCTTCCCTAGAAGATATGACAATGGCTGCACAGGAGTTGAGGCTTTGGCCTGGGCCCCATCAGCGCCTTGGTTTCACCTGTGGGAGATTCTGGTGATGCGGGAGCAGCGCCTAAAAGTCAATTCTGAGGCACACTTGAAGGCACACCCCACCATAGCCCACAGGAAGGCTCGTGACACCCTGGCCACGGAGCTGGACTTATTTTCCATCTTGGTGGCCTAAAAGTGTTTACATTGGACCAAACATACATTTTAAAGTTGCGCAGACAAACCTGGCCCGTTGTTGGCCAGGAAGCTTAATTTGGTTGCGAAACCATACAAGCCGGTCTGGATGTCGCTTCCAGCAGGAGGTCATGCCTTCAACCCCCAACAGATCACATCAACTTTTGCAGACTTTTTATCGAAACTTTATGCTAAGCCTGACCCGTTCCCCCTGGACCAAGCAGAGGAATTTTTCCGTGAACTGAGCCTCCCTGCATTTTCCAAGGACGCACGTGACATACTCATCACCAACATTTCTGAGGCTCTACAGGCTATCAAGTCCTGGAAGCCTTCCCCGGCCCCTGGCCCAGATGGCTTCTCTGGCCTTTATTATAAAAAGTTTGCTGAGCTTCTGGTCCCATATTTAACCTGTTACTTTAACTTTTTAAAACAGAGTTCCTGGCCCTCCTCAGACGTGCTTAGGACACACATTTCTATGATCCCCAAAACATCAGAGGACACTCCTAAACCTCAAGCGTTCCGCCCTATCTCTCTCTTAAATGAGGACCTGAAGATCTTGGGGAGGATCTTAAGCCTCTGTATCAATAAATATTTGTGCCGTCTAATCCATAGACCAAGTTGGTTTTGGTCCCGGCCGACAATGTTCACAAACCCGTCCACCTAATACATCTTTAACATCAGCAGAAAATTACGGGATTCATGCTCTCCTTAGATCTCTATAAATCTTTTGACACCCTGTTATGTATTTCCGATTTGTACTATCCCACTGGGGTTTTGAAGAGTCCATCTGAGACTGGATTCAGGCCTTGTACTCATCCCCTTCTGCTTCAGTGACGTACGCAGGGTTTTTCTCATCCCCTTTCTTGATCTTTAGAGGTACAAGACAGGGTTGTCCTCTGTCCCCAGCTCTCTTCATCCTGGCACTAGAACTTCTGGCGATGACCCTGTGGGTTGATCAGAACATCTCGGGAGTCCCTTACGCGGGCCACGAATATAAGCTTAACTTATTTGCAGATGATGCTCTTTTGACCTTGACAAACCCCCTTACCACTCTGTCACGTTTCTCATCAATCTTGGGCCTACATATTAACTTGGATAGAACAGTCGCCCTTAATGTCACTGTACCCCTGGACCTGGTTGCTCGCTTACAGTTCCATTTTCCCTTCCATTGGAAGGGACAGGTCAAATTGCATGACAGAAGTCGCATCCTATTGCTGGCAATCGCACTGTTCAAATCGGTGCAACGCTGAATTTGCAATGCCACACAGATTTAAAAAAGTGCAAAAAAAGCACTTTTGATGATTTCAGGTGCAACTTGAAGAGACACCTGTGCATGAAGCTGCACAGATGTCTTCAAAAGTCGCACCTGAAGAAACACTGCGATGTGGCTTGGAAATCATGCGATTTCAGATGGAGTCGCAGAGTTTCAAAGCCGCAGTCAATGTGAACGAGGGCTGAGGGTAAAATTGCTGGTGCTTTCCTAAACCCAGGGAGATGAAGGTACCACATACAGTGGACAATGCAAGTGAATGGGAGTAGGTAGCCATACTCCTGTAACTGCCAATGGCTTTTAAAAGGACATTTACCTTGCATACTTTATGCAGGCACATTATGACAAAATTAAAGTGGTTCTAAAGTCACAAGGTTTTTTTTACCTTAAAGGGGTTGTAAACCTTCGTGTTTTTTTACCTTAATGCATCTTATGCATTAAGGTGAAAAAACACCTGTCAGTGATTGGCCCCCCACCCCCCAGTTTTACTTACCTGAACCCTTGAACTTGACCTGGCGGGGACGCGCTGTCTTTCTGCCCGGGGTTCTTGGCTCTTGATTGGATAGATTGATGGCAACGCAGCCATTGGCTCCCGCTGCTGTCAATAAAATCCAATATTTTTATAAAACCTTTAACTCAGAAGGAAAAAAAAACTGTTTGCCGTAACTGCTTATAAAGTGAGCTAAAGTTCAGCTTCAATTTGTGAGTGTATCTAAATCTGCTAGTACATCTAACATGACACTCACGCCAGATTAACAGTGCTGCTTTCCAAAGGCACCCCTGTGCTCCTTTCTTCCAGAGAAGAGGCACTCTAATACAGGAGTTACTGGCCAGCTCACCAGGTGAAAAGAGGGACAAAAGCCTAAAAAAAAGACAACGAATGCAGCCACCACATCTAAGGATTGGTAGACTCCAATATATTACATTTTTGGTTTTGGGTTAAATACCTTAACCTTACTTTAAGAGCTCAGATTTTGCATATTAAACACCCCTGGATAGACATAACAAGATTTTTTCTTAAAGCAATATTAAACCTAAAAGCAAACATTATTATAATGCAATTTACCATTTCTCAGATGTGATGGCTGTATTGGTTTCCTTTTTTAGTCTTTTTTTTTTTCTTCTGTTTTAATCTGGTGATCCATCCAGCAAGAAAGAAAGGGGTAGCCCCTGAAAGTCGCAAATTTGAGATGTCCTAGAGAGGCGAATGGAGAGTGGCAACCTCAGCCTGGACTTCAACCAGGCCACGCCTCCAACCTGTTTCACTCCGTCCCCCCGAGGGTTAGTCTTATAGACTAATGCCGCGTACACACGGGCGGACTTTTCAACGGACTAGGTCTGGCGGACTTTTCGACTGACTTTCCGACGGACTTTCCATTGAACGGATTTGCCTACACACGATCAACCAAAGTCCAACAGATTCGTGCGTGATGACGTACGACCGGACTAAATTAAGGAAGTTCATAGCCAGTAACCAATAGCTGCCCTAGCGTCGTTTTTTGTCTGTCGGACTAGCATACAGACGAGCGGACTTGTCGACCGGACTCGAGTCCTGACGGAAAGATTTGAAACATGTTTTATTTCTAGGATCGTCTGACTTTTGGGAAAAAAAAGCCTCCTGGAGCCCACACACGGTTGAATTGTCCGACGGAGTCCGGTCCCCTGGACCTAGTCCGTCGAAAAGTCCGCTTGTGTGTACGCGACATTAGATCCATCCAGCAAGTCTGTTTTTCGCACAAACTCTCCAGCAGAATGTATCAGTTTACATGGATGTGACAAACCATTTAACACTGGTTGGGTGAATAAAATGATCAGTTTGTATTTATTCATGCAAAACCTTTATCCCAAAAGTTAAAAAAAATCTGTTTACTGTAAGGCTGCTTTCACACTGAGGCACTTTACAGGCACTATAGCGCTAAAAATAGTTCCTCTAAAGAGCCACTTCTCTCACTCCAGTGTGAAAGCCTGAGTGCTTTTACACTGGAGCGGTGTGCTGGCAGGATGCCAAAAAAAGTCCTGAAAGCCACATCTTTACACCGCTCCTAAAGCGCTTCTGCCATTCAAAATCAATGGGCGCTTTGAACCCTTTTTGGGCCTCTAGCATCCGAAAACCTCCGCAAAAACGACGGTAAAGCGCCGCTAAAATTAGCAGTGCTTTACCCCTGACACCCCGCTGTGAAAGTAGCCTAACTGCTTAGTGTGAGCTGGAGTTTGGCTTCGGTTTGTTAGTGTATCTAAATCTGCTAATACATTTAACACTACCTTCTCCCCAGACTGACAATGCTGCTGTGCCCCAATGATCATTCCTCCAGAGTGGGGGCACTCTAATACAGGAGAAGTGTTACTGGCCAGATCACTAGGGGAAAAAGCCAAAGAAAAGAAAACTGGTGCAGGTATCATATCTAATGATTGGCAAGCTGCAATAAAATACATGCTTGTTTTGGGTTAAAAACCACTTTAAGACAATGGATACATTTATCATCTGGCAGCATTTCTAAAGCCACCTATTTAATTTTTTACTAAGCATCTAGTTTTTTTTTTTTTCTAAATGACAATGTTATGCTGCTAAGTTTAGGTAGGGCTTGGGGGAGTTGAACAGACCTTATGGATACAGACAGGTGTATTCCTTATAGAGTTCTCTGGAATGTGTACACCACAACGAGCATTCCCTGAGCAGACAACGGACTAATACCATTGATGTATTATTAATAATAATAATAATAATGTAAAAATAACATCTGGAGAGTTATTTTATTTGGCTTTGCATATGCAATATGTAGATTCAGGAGAGAAAGTGTCTTTTTTTTCTTTGCTCTTTTATCATAAAATATTGATCTTCATTTTCATACATATCAATCTAAACCAGAAAGCACTAAATCAGAGACTCAGGTGTTCAAATTACCCAAGGGAACGGGGACGTCTAATTAAGGAATCCAGTATTTCCCTGCTAATGGCCCTCTATGTTCTAATTGCATCATTCTCACCAACCTTATTAGACTGTACAGCTCTTTACAGAGCTGATAAACATACGTATTTATTTGTTTAAATGTCATCCAGTTAGGGTTTACATCTACTTTGAGGTGGTTGTAAAAGCTGATGGGTTTTTTTTATTTTCATGCAGCTCCCGCCCTAAGGCCCCTTTCACACATGCGGACCGTATGCCCGTATTTCATCCATCCATTTTCGGATGAAATATGGACATACATGCATCCCTATGGGATAGCGGGTGTCAACGGATGTACATCCGCTAACACCCGATGTTGTCCGGCTCCGCTCTCGTCCGATTCTGCGGACGGAAGAAAATCCTATTTTTCTATCCGTCTGCAGAGCGGATCGGATGAACACGGACAGGCGGTCCGTGTTCCTCCGATCCCCCATAGGGGAGAGCGGAGATCTGACAGGGCGGTCCCTGCACAGTGTGCGGGTCCCGCCCTGTCATCTGCCTGCTCAGCTGGGGAAAGCGGAGCGATCCCCGCTGAGCAGCGGATAAACACGGGGCGGATCAACACGGATCCGTCCCGCGTGAAAGGGGCCTAATTCTTACCCAAGTCTGATCTTGAGCCAGCAATGTGCACGAGAGCTGCTACTGTCCTGGCTCTCTGCCCCCTAACTGGCCCTGAGCCCTGCTCTGTAAGTGCCCCCATAGCAAGCAGCTTGCTATGGTGGAATAGGGGGCTGCTACGTGCAAAACCATTGCACAGAGCAGGTAAGTATGATGTGTTTGTTATTTATAAAAAAAAAAAAAATGGAGCCTTTACCATCACTTTAAGTTTGTTCAAAGTATAAGTTCACTTTATCACAAAAAAGATGAACTAAAACCCTACACCTCAAAACAACCCCTGGATCCATGCTACATTTACCTCTGTGGTTGATTAGCGGTCACTGCCCATGCAGCGGTCCATGGATTTGAACACCCTGTTCTTCTTCGCTTAGGGCTTCCGGGATGGATCAGAAGTATTCTGTTTGGTCAAAGTGGTCATGTGCCAGCAGAATGCCTCTGATCTAAGAAGTGACATCTTATCACTAAGGATAAGCTCCGGCGTGTTAGCACAGACCACGTGCAGAGCCCGCCAGGAAGTCAGCACTGCGCTAATCACAGGCAGTGAGACATTTCCTGATCTCTGCAGCCGCGCATCGGGTAAATGTCTCACTGCCTGTGATTAGCGTAGCGCTGACTTACTGGCGGGCTCTGCAGGTGGGCTGTGCGAACATGCCGGAGCTCATCCTTACTTATCACCCACAGCATGTTAACTCATCTTCCTTTTTTTGTAAAAAGGTGAACTAAAATTGGGCATGGATAGATAATCTTTAATCAGCCATACGGCTGATCAAAAATAAAAAAAATAAAAAAAAATTCCGAACAGATTTCCCCATCCACACGTTCGAGGTGAATGAATGAAATGCTCCCTGCTGTGCTATTCTGACAGCGAGCACTCCTCTGCCGTCAGGATACACTGATCAAAAAGTGCTGATAAAAAGGAAAATTTTCCAACATTCCCGTTTGAGAGAAGCTTATCCTAAAATGTACTTCTCTCCAGCAGGAATGGCAATAGATTCATCAAAATTCGGCCAGTCCCTGCTGGGCTGCCCAAATTTCAATTTATCTAAATATAAACAATTGCCATTTTTTAGATTTTAGAATACCATCACTTGGTGTGTCTGCCAGTTTATGCAGCCAGATGCAAAGATTGTAGCCCCCGCTGCCGTTTGCCTCACCTCCTGCCTGTAACACTGATATAGAGCACAAGCCAGCATGACAAAAAAAAAGTCAGACAAGACTCCTGGTTCCCACAAAATTAACACCATGTATATTGCTTTTCTCAATTACAGGGGTCAGCAGCGCATGCCTTCTGCAACAACACGATGGCTTGCTCCCTAGCTAGCATATTGATGTCTGAAATCCTCCTATGCACTGTGCTAAGAAACCCATAAGCACACCTGCCGATACAGGTGTCACTAATGCAAAGGAAAAATACATTTTCAGTAATAGCAAAGCCTGGTACACACCATAGGTTTTTTTTTTTCCCCGTTCAACCTAGTGGGTTGCATGAAAAAAAAAATTGTCAGCTCTGGTCGATGTACTCTGCAAAGTTAGTACAGCGACCTGCCCCCCTGAGCTGTTGTGTTCTGATGGATGGTCTGAGGTGCAAAATGTATATCTATGTTCGGAGGTCTGAAATGTGTGAGTAGGGGCTTATCATAGGTCTGAAGTGTATGCAATAGTTGCTGATCATAGGTCTGTATGTGCATGAAATTAGGGATGATCTGAGGTTTGAAGGAACAGAAATTTGAGCTGGGCTGAAGGAGCATGAATTAGGACTGGTCTGAGGCCTGAAGCTGCATGAATTGAGGCCGATTTGAGGTCTGGAGGTGCAGGATTTGGGGCTGATTTGAGGACTGGAGGTGCAAGATTTGGGCTGAGGTCTGAAGGTGCAGGATTTGGGGATGATTTGAGGGCTGAAGGTACAAGATTTGCGCTCTGGAGGTGCAGGATTTGCGCCTGATTTGAGGTCTAGAGGTGTAAGATTTGGGGCTGATTTGAGGTCTAGAAGTGTAAGATTTGGGGCTGATTTGAGGTGTGAAGGTGCAGGATTTGGGGTTGATTTGAGGTGTGAAGGTGCAGGATTTGGGGCCGATTTGAGGTGTGAAGGTGCAGGATTTGGGGCCGATTTGAGGTGTGAAGGTGCAGGATTTGGGGCAGATTTGAGGTGTGAAGGTGCAGGATTTGGGGCCGATTTGAGGTGTGAAGGTGCAGGATTTGGGGCCGATTTGAGGTGTGAAGGTGCAGGATTTGGGGCCGATTTGAGGTGTGAAGGTGCAGGATTTGGGGCCGATTTGAGGTGTGAAGGTGCAGGATTTGGGGCCGATTTGAGGTGTGAAGGTGCACGATTTGGGGCTGATTTGAGGTGTGAAGGTGCAGGATTTGGGGCCGATTTGAGGTGTGAAGGTGCACGATTTGGGGCTGATTTGAGGTGTGAAGGTGCAGGATTTGGGGCTGATCGGAGGTGTGAAGGTGCAGGATTTGGGGCCGATTTGAGGTGTGAAGGTGCACGATTTGGGGCTGATTTGAGGTGTGAAGGTGCAGGATTTGGGGCTGATCTGAGGTCCACAGGTGCAGGATTTGGGGCTGATCTGAGGTGTGAAGGTGTAGGATTTGGGGCTGATCTGAGGTCCACAGGTGCAGGAACTGTGGCTCATCTGAGGTCTGAAGGTTCAAGTACTACTTGTCATTAACTAAACAAATAACATCAATGCAAAGATTAAAAACAAACTATGGAGTGCTTTTGGCAACTGGCATGCCTGATGTCTAATGCTTGTAGTAGATGGACACTTAACATTAAAAAGGTTTTGTTTTCTTTCTTTTCAGTATATCTATGGAAAAAATTTAACTTTGTTTGTTCTTTCAAATACAATTTTCTTGACGAAAAAAAAAAAGGGGGAATACCCTTTCACTTTTTTTCCATCCTTTCTTGAATCTCAGCGCTGGAGATCTTCTCCAGTTTCATTCAACTACCTTTGGTCTTTATGCACTTGCTCCAGCAGCAAGTGCATGAAGCGCTGCAGGTCACTGTTTAGGATGGCTTACCTGGTGGTGACAACAGGGAAAAAAGCAAGCAAGTGCCAAAATGGCTGTTTATAGTCTCCAAAAAGGCACATGTGACAGGGTAACAAGGCAGGGGAGCAATATCAAGGTAGGGACAAAGCGTTGCCCATAACAAGAAGCACCTGAACAAGACCTTCATAGCAGAATCGCCAGATTGGGTTTTCAATAACTATACTTTAAATCCTTAATCCCTTCCCAGTGGCTGTATGCATCTACGAGGTAGCACTGAGGTGGATGCACACCTCTTAAACCATTAAGCATACTCCACTGCATGCCCCACTGCACTGTTACCAACAACTCTTAGTCACTTAGCAATAACTGGGAGCCAGTGGTACAATTTCCCAATCATGTGATAACTGAGTGCCACTCACAGTGGCTGGGTCGGCAAAGCAATTAAGCAATAAAGCATAGAAAACCTCAGTGTCCCGTGGCTGAACTATGACATCTTTGAATGAATTTGCGAAAGTTATGAAGAAAAGGCAAAAAGTTGGCAACATATGATTAAAAAAAAAAAATTCCTAACTTTATGTCAATTGATCCAGTCACTATTCCACACAAGCCAGGGAATTAACTAAGCTTCTTATGCAATTATGTTATAGAAAACTGTAAGAAGTGACTTGCCCCACATAAACAGAGCAGATAAACCTGTTTCAGGTCTATGTGTGCCACCTGCACCAATTCTTTTTCAGAGTGAAAAGGCAAATGGCGCAAGGTCTGCACCTGAATATAAGAGGAAATATAGAAGAGTAAGGAATGTGAGCTTTCAGCATACAGCTCATATTCCTTTCTCTGCCTGTGAACTGATTATGCAGCATGAGCAGAGAATTTACAGGGTTAACACCCTCCTCCTTCCTAAGTTCTGAGCTGAGCGGAGGGGGGGGGGGGAGCGGGGGGGGGGCTGTGAGATCAAACACTCATCTTTTTTATACAGGGTAGGGGAGGTAACATTTTTAGGAATAGTTCTGTTTGCCTCTAATATTTTAATCAATATTTCTAATAAAATGCATTTTTTTTACAATCTTAAATATATATTTCATATGAAGGGTGCATCCAGTGTTTTTTTTTCCTGGAATGCCCTTACATAGGAATAGTATATTTCAGTGCATACATTATAGGAGATATTAAGGGATAATTTGAACTATTTTTAATCACCTTTAAAATCATGCACACTTGGATAGGTAATCCACTAAAAACCCCAAGTCTTCATCCACCCTCATCCTAGCATCCTCTTGTTGCAAAACCTTCACCAAGAGTTGAATCCTCCCTAAAATGTGCACTATGGAGCATTGAACTGCACACAGACTGCTTCTTAGAGAGGGTTGGTGTAGTAAGTGGTCATTGACATTGCAGGAGGTTCCCATGGCACAATTCTCCAACTGTGATTACCAACTGGTTAACTCATGCTATTAGAAGTAAAACTGATTTCTTTGTAAAAGGGGTTATGTATTAAACACCAACCCAAAATTTGTGTACCTAATGAGGCGCTGATGGTAGGGCAGACTCAGCTGGTACCAACTACTCACAGGTACCTAAATAAAAGGTAAACTGGCTGTCAGTTAAAATAATGTATTACATTTTTATAAGAACAATTTTCCATTTCCATCTTTTAATAAGGTAAAACTGTGCATGTGATATTGCGCGTGCTGGAAGGTATGGCGTTTGGTTGGCTGACAATGTTGTCATTTGCCTTTTACACGTTTACAGTAGGATTTTAATTTTATTTTTTGTGTGGGGATTGTTCATGTTTGGAATATATTTATATTATATTACTGCAATAAAAGGCATTTTATTTGCCTACAGCAAAACCATTTTTTCTCTTATTTATTCTGTATAGGAGGATTATACACAATAACCTCAATTTACCAACATATAATGAAATCAAGAGTTTTGGTAAATTAACTATCATGTGCTGCTATAATTCCCAATAGATTTTCCCTTTTTTAAACTAAACAACCATAACTCCTTAGTCTTGTTTGCATATTTACCCCTAAAAGATAGAACTTAAAGAGTAACTCCACTTTTGTTGAGAAAAAAAAAAAAAAAAAAAGTCCTGCCCTGTTTCTGTTCCGAGGAAAATCAGTGAGCAAATCGCACAACCAGGAAAGGACATTTTTGGGGAGGTTCTGTACACCAACTGTATACAGAATGCCTCCAGGTTGCCATACTGTATTGAATTTTACAGAAAGTTATAGTGGTTGCAGACTGAAAAGGAAAGGTAATTTTAAATAACTTTAAATTATGTGGCTCGTGTAGCAAGGGTATTTGTATTATTTTTTTTTTTTTGCTCTATTTTTTTCACAAAAGTGGAGTAACCCTTTAACACCCAAATGTGTTATGAACTCAACTCAGGTTATCTAAAATAAAGATGAATATATATATAGAAATAAAATGCATCATTCACATGGTTTTATTTATGGCTTCCCCATTCAGAAAAGAAAATACAAAGTTTATGGTCAGTTTTGCATGTAGATTGTAAATTCTAATCATTCTGTTTGGGAAAAATAGACAAAAAATTGAGTATCACGTTCACTTAAAGTAAACAATGTATATAAACATAAAGCAAGTTTGCTTTTATAAAAACAATTATTTAAATAACATTTAGCTTGATTCCTGTTTCGTTTCTTTGGTTTGCGTTATTCCAAGAAGTTGTGTCTTCAGTTCTCCTGGTTTGGGTGGAATTTCAGGCACACTCTGAAATACCAAATTTAATGTTTGGTTACTGTCACTAGAAAAGAACCAGTATTTATTCTGAGAATCTCAAACTAAAATGTTTGCAAGCTAGGTGACCAAATTCCAGTGGGGAATAAGGCAAAGCTGTGTTCACTTTAAATATTTAGTCACATGTGAAGGAAATAAAAAAAACACACACAAACACCAGGATTTTTGCTTACATATGATTGGATGATTTAAGTGAACACAGCTTTTCCTCATTCACCAAGCTAAGGCAGGCCATTGATGGAGCGATTCTCTTTCCTTCCACCATGGGTTTCAGGAAAGAAAATCGCTCAATCCCCCATCAACACAGTCAGTGTTGATGGGGGAATCTCTCCTGTGGAGCTATTGTGTTCTCCCAGTGGGAGGACTTGGGGAGCCGTTCCCTGCCGGGAGAGCACAGTCATTATTGATAGCAGCTATAGCCGCTGGCTATAATCCCATCCTAGTCGATGGATAGACTTGGGTACAATCAACCTGCCCACACATGGCTTAAATCTCGACTGGTTCCTGCTGAACTGGCCGAGATTGGAACAGTCTGTGGCTGGCTTAAAATATATGTAGGTGCAAGATAAAATAGTAACAAAAACCACATGTAGTAAACCTGTTTAATAATGAACAAAATCCCCTTAGAGGTCTGCATTTTTAATTGCAATAAAGAATGCAAAGGGGGCCTTTGCAGAATTTTTGCCATAATTTCAGTTGTATTCCACAATCTGAGGCCTGATTATACTATGACTAAGCTTCAGTGTAAAAACAATCTAGACTTAAAATAAGGGTTCTAATCAATGAACTTACACCAAAACTTAAGGAATGGATTTTCTTTCTTCTCTGCAGCAAAGTGTTGATTACATGGGCCAGATTTACATCTTTGTGTTGTGGCAAACAACTGTGTGGAACCATTTACTTTGTCTGGATCCCCAACGTACATCCATATTGCACCGAAGTGTTAACCAACTATGCATTGTGGTGCACTGAAAAAAAATTCCATGTGTGTTACAATGTGGTGTGGTGGGGTGGCAGCCATTCATAATGAATAGGCTTCCTTATCACAACACACAATGATGTGCCTGCAGGAGCAAACCACTACAGTGTGATTCTAGGCAGAACTCTTAAGATTCTAATCTCTGGATCCAAGCTTAAAGCCTACTACACACGGATCGCATGTCGGGTGGCATCAGCTGGTTCAATAGAAACCGGCCGACATTTGGTCCGTGTGACCTGTAGTTGGTCAGATGGCCGGCTTCTGTCGAGGGGGCATGACTGATGATTGGCTCCTGATCAGCTCTCTCAGCCAATGGCCATCTCCCCTGTCAGACCACAATAGCACAGCAGGGGAGATTGTTGTACTAACATTGGATAGTTAGTACAGCATCTCCTCCTGAGCTGTCAGTTTATTTTTTCATTCAGCCCTGCTGGGTTGAACGAAAAAAAAAAAAAAAAACTACTAGTGTGTACCAGGCTTAAAATGTTTTAAAGCCCAACTCTAGATAATTTGAATGTATCCCTTGCAGTGGGGCTGCGCCCATACTGCATCAGTTAATTGCTTCTCTTGTCTAGGGTAAAGGAGAAACACTATTACTGACCTGATCCTCTGCTCTTTGGCAGATGGCGCTTTCCCCATGCTCTGGCAGTGGACTTTTCCTCGGTATCAACATGCCCAATTCAGAGCTATGGACCCTGCAAGGACTGGTCTAACTGTGGGGAAAAGCGGAAGATCAATTTTATGTAAATCATCTTTTTTTCCCCCCTAGACCTCAACAAGCAATTAACCCTTGCAGTGCAGGTACAGCAGCACTGCAATAGATAATTCTTAAGTTGCTTGGAATTGGGCTTTAAATGTTGGATTGGGAGTATGCAGAGTGGTGAAAGGAAGCAGAGATGAGACACATCTACCTATCCTGGCACACTCATCCCTGCTGATCCAACTCTCGCATCCAGTCCACGTGCTTGTATGTGATGTATGTGATGTGTGTGATGTATGTGATGTCACATATAAGAATATGGAATGGATGCGCAACGATGAGCTCAGGTCAGGGGCATTTTCTGAAAGCAGTGGGCCTGTGTGCAGGATCAAAAGTTGGGACCTGCAGCTGAGAAAAAGTGGTCGGGTGTGATTTTCATTGCACTGAATACTGGCTGTGGCTTAAAGGGACACAGAATGCAGGGGTTCAGTAGTAAGTGATGCAAAGGTTCAGGAATTATTTCAACAAAGTTCCCAGAAACTCAACAGTAATTCCACAAACTGTCACCTGATTGTGGTTTTCTCAATCACAGTGAAATCCCTTCTTTCTGAGATTGGTAGTGGCAACCAAGCGAGTCATCTTCCTCCAGATGGTGGGCGGGGCTAGCAGGACTGTGATTGGCTTTAGCAGTGGCCAATGACAGTCCTCCTCCTCCTGGAAACAGGGCCAGACCCCCCCCCCCCCCCCCTAGCAGAACTGCACCCAATCTCTTCCCCATCACAAAAGCTCACGATCGCAGCTACAGCAAAGTTAGAGAACCAAACAATGTTTCCCATCTTTTATAATGTGTGGGGGCACAGTACCTCCCCCTCAGTGCAGGTGCAGCATGGGAAATTCTGAAATTGGAATGCATTAGTGTCTCACTGACACTTCCCTGCACTGCTCTGCTGATGGGGAGGGAGTAGAGTGCTGGCAAAAGAGGCTTTGCGTGCCACTTGCGGCATCCATGCCGGGGGTTGCCTACTCCTGCTCTAGACAGTGAATTTGGGGCCTTAGTAACAAATTAAAATTGGTATCAGAGAGACAACAGAGAAGGTTTTATTGGCTTACAATGTATCAAAAGGGATAGAGTTACTCTTAAAAGTTTAAAATGGCCAACAGGTTTATTTTACTAAATCTCCTAGATTGCTGAAAGTTCCTTTACAATGGCAGAGGAAAGAAAAGATTGGCTTTAGCTCAGATAAAAGGTGTTGTGTTGTTTCTGTAAAACTGAATTCCTCTTAATCATTCATACTGTCCAGAGGACCCCCAAAATATAAAATGTATACATAACTTTCATATCAAATATATGAGGGAGATATGTTAACCTGAAGCTGGGTTCGACTTGGGAGATTTATCCCTAGTCTAATAAAACCCAGCGGACACCGGTGTTTCTAAAGCATGTGAAAATGTGCTGCAGTTGTTCATGCAAAACAGTCTCTAAAAATGATGTACTCTCAGGAAAAAAAAAAAAAACAACACCCTGCAGGTGTAGATAATAAAAGACTGTTTTTGCAGGAATCATGCCACAGAAACACTTATCTTAAGTCATAAACCGCTATTGCATAATATGCACTTATAACATGCACTTGCAAGAATGATGCAATTCCCTTGAAATCCTTTACAACAAACTGAATTATTTTAAGTATTGAGAGGCTTTAGACATACATACAAGGTCAGGTCTGTAGTATCTGTGTACGAGCTCTGCACCTGCAAGCATGGAAAGAAGGCTGGCACTGAGCATCTTCAAGTATTGAGGCCAAGAGACTCCTGCAGGCATTGTGGTGAAGAGCTCCCTAGAAACAGACAAGAATGAAAAAATGTTTTATTATTTATTATACATGACAGCGTTTCTTCTCTGATCCCACTGGTATGCCTTTACCAGCCTTTCTAAACTTTTTTTTTTTTAATGGAGGAACCCCTGAATAGCTTTCCAGCCTCAGGCAACCCCTGCTTATAATTACAACATCTACAGCTCACATTAGTGTAATGGTCAGTGGGAAGAATTCTCTTCTTATAAACAGCTAAAAAGATCATAGGTGTCAGTGAATAGATATCTGAGACATAGGGGTTCCTTGAACAATGAGCAATTTCTATCAGCTGAAAGAGCCATAGGGTTCCATTGAACCCTGGCTGAGAATGGCTGTATTAGACCAACAATTCTTAACCTTTTCAGTCACAGCACCCTTTAAAAGCCTGCACATCTTGAGGCACCCCAGTCTAAAAACATAACCACATTAAAGAACTTAAGGCCCCTTTCTCACAGGCAGACCGATCGTGTCCGCCTGTCAGTTTTTTAGGTGGACCCAATCAGACCATCCATTGCCCTCTATGGACTAGCGGATGTCAACAGAAACACTGACATCCGATCCTGTCTGCTAAAAACAAACAGATGGGGATTCATTCCCTATCTGTGCAGATGACTAAAATGGGACTAAAATGGCATTTTAGTCAAAACACTATATTACTAAAACGAAATAAAAATTCGATGCCAAAATGAACACTGCAAATATCACCCAAATTACCCCCTTTTTTAAAAAAAAATAGACATTCCAAGGTATTTAGTAAGAGGCATTGTGAGTTTTTTGAAGTTGTAATTTTTTCCCACAGTTCTTTGGAAAATGAAGAAAGTATATAAAATGTGTTGTTTTTTCACAATTTTTTTTCACAAATATGTTATCACACACAGCATAAGCATACTTGCAACTACACCCCAAAACAAATTCTGCTACTCCTGAATATGACATTTCCACACGAGTGAGACTTTTTCACAGCCTAGCCACATAGAGAGGCCCAACATGCAAGTAGCACCTTTAGGCATTATCCACTTTAAGACCAGGCCTTCTTCAGACACACTGTTTTACAAGTAAAAATCAATTTCCTGTCGCATCTTCATGGCAGCATACACGTTGGGTTGTGACTCCGCATCCACAACCTAATAGGACCACATAGCTATAAATTAGAGAGTAGACACCCGTCCCAGTATTCTCTTATTTTTCCTCACCTGTCAGGACCGCATGGATCAGCCCCCCTTACCGCTGCCCCAGCAGATCACCGCCAGCCTATTAGGTAAGGGGGGGGAGACAAGGGTAAGTAGTGAACATTGGAAAAAGAGAGCACTTCTAACGCTGCCTAAATTGGTTAGCCCTACCAGGTCCTCCAGAACGTCTGCATCAAGACAAAGAGAGTCCTCACGCAGGAGAAGCCACTCCAGACATAGACGGAGCCGCTCCTACCATAGAAGAAGCCGCTCAAGAGGAAGCCGCAGAAGAAGCCACTCTAGGTCGCATTCCCGACATGGTCGATCCCGCCATAGAAGGTCGTCCTCACGCAGACACCGTTCCCCTGCACGCCACTCCCGTCCCGCCGGGAATGCATGCTGGATTTGCGGTGCAGCGGCTCTTCCGGATAAACTGGCTTGTCAGAAATGCCTGGAAGAGGCCACAAGAGAGAGAGCCTCGGAAGTTGGGGACTCAGCCCCTCAGGCCTCGATATCAGATGTGGATTTCTCCACCACTACCTCTCCTGCCCGGGCCAGCACATCAAAGGAGCAAGACTCCCTGTCTGATAATGAGGGTCTGGAGGTGTCGGCCGGATTCGACTTCGGTCTGATAGAGCCGTTTGTTAAATCGGTTAAGGAGGCAATAGGATGGGAGGAACCCCAGGAAGTCCAGCCAAAGCAAAGAAAATATTTTCCTCAGCTTAAGAAGGAACCAGAAGCTTTTCCGTTCATTGACGAACTGGAAGACTTAATCAAAGAGGAGTGTCAGAGACCGGAGAAAAAGTCTAGTCTGAATAACAGACTACAGAAGCTATACCCACTCAAGGAGCCTAAAGTGAACCCTCTGGTGTCCCCTCCGGTAGTGGACGCATCCTTGATGCTTCTCGCCAGGCATGTTACCCTCCCGCTAGAAGATGCGGTAACGTTTAGAGACGTCCTCGACAGGAAGATCGACACGGATCTTAAGCGAGCTTACCTATCAGCTGGAGGCGCCTGCAGGCCTGCAATAGCACTCGCGGTAGTAGGAAGGGCCATCTCGAGCTGGTCTTCAAGCACGGAGAAGCTGGTATCAGAGGGTGCAGACCAAGAGAAAATAGTGAAGGAATTACAAGAGTTAAGCTTGGCTGGTGATTTTGTGGCTGAAGCCTCGGTCGACACCATCAGGTCTGCATCAAAGTCTATGTTGGCCTCAGTGATGGCCAGAAGAGCTTTGTGGCTGAAGCCCTGGACGGTGGATCCAGCATCCAAGTCTAACTGGTGCCGTATTCCGTTCGACGGTGAGCACCTCTTCGGAACAAAATTAGACACGGCTATCTCCAAGGTAACTGGTGGCAAGTCCGGGCTCATTCCCTCGGATAGGAGGCCTAAACAGAGACCTCCTCCCTTTAAGCGGAATCTCCCAGAAAGGTATAGGGACGCGAAAGCGTACAGACCAGGGAAGGAGTACCGAAGGAACTGGAAGAACCCTCAAACCTCTTTCATGAAGTTCCAGAAGCCTAAGACTCCCGCTTCCAGTGACCAGAAGCCTTTTTGAAGGTGCGCCCGTCCGGCCAGCGGTAGTGGGAGCAAGACTCTCCAGTTTCAAGCTGGTCTGGGCGGAGATCATACACGATACCTGGACCCTGGCCACTGTCAGTTTCGGCCACAGATGGTCCTTCAAGAATCGACCCCCAAGGGATCAATTCTGCCCAACCCGTATTCCTCCACCTGGGGAGAAAAGGTTGTCCCTTCTAAACTACGTCCAAGAACTTCTTCAAAAACGAGCGATAATAGAGGTTCCGCCAGCACAACGAGGCAGGGGATTCTATTCTCCACTATTCCTCGTCAAGAAGAAGTCAGGGGACTTTCGGCTGCTTCTAGACCTAAAGAACCTCAACAAGTCCATCAGAGTGGAGTCTTTCAGGATGGAAAGCCTGCAGTCTATCCTCCAGGCCATAAATCTAGGAGACTGGATGCTCTCCATAGATCTCCAGGATGCCTACCTGCACATACCAATCCACGTAGCATTCCAAAAATTCCTGCGATTCTCGGTGGGTCAGGGGCACTTCCAATTTCGAAGCCTCCCTTTCGGAATCTCTACAGCCCCCAGAACGTTTATGAAGGTTCTGCTTCCAGTGATAGCCTCTTTGAGGGAGAAGGGTCTAAGGGTCCACCATTACCTGGACGACATTCTCCTCCTCTCAAACAGCCAGGAATCACTCGTGCAACATCGCGAGGTCTTAGTTTCCACCCTAACGAGTCTGGGTTGGATAATCAACTGGCAGAAGAGCAACATTCAGCCTACTCAAAGGATGGTCTTCCTGGGAGCCAAATTAGACACCCGAGCCAACACGGTGGAACTGCCAAGGGAGAAGTTGTCCCTAATAGTTCAGAAGGTGAAGGATGTCATTCCGGCGTCATGCCTACCAGCCAGAGCATACCTCAGCCTTCTGGGTTCCCTATCAGCAACCATTCCGATGGTCAGATGGGCACAATGGAATGCCAGACCCCTGCAAACCTCCTTCTTGCGCCAGTGGGACGGATGGTCCATGTCCCAGTTAATTCACATCTCAGAGGAAGCCAGGTTATCGCTACGGTGGTGGACTCACCCCGACAATCTCAGCAGATGCAAACAGTTAGTTATCCTCCACCAGGAGGTGGTAACTTCGGACGCCAGTCTGGAGGGATGGGGGGCACATTATGTACATTACGCAGCTCAGGGCCGCTGGCACTTCAAAACCAAGGATGTAGTATCAAACGTTCTAGAGATGAAGGCAGCCTTCCAAGCCCTCTTAGCATTCAGTTCACTCCTGAGAGGGAAACAGGTCCTCATTCGAATGGACAACCGAGTGGCTGTAGCCTACATCAACAGGCAGGGGGGTACCAAGAGCATCTCCATGATGCGGGAGGTCGGTCCGATAATGCGTTGGGCCCAACTGAACTTGTGGAATCTGAGGGCGGCCTACATTCCAGGTGTCCAAAATCTCCTGGCAGATTCTCTCAGCAGAACATTCGTTTCCAACGAGTGGTGTCTAAGCCCACAAGCATTTGCTCTTATAGGCCAGACATGGGGTCATCCAGACATAGATCCTTGCAGCGACGCCAGGGAACAAGAAATGCCGGAGGTTTCTGTCAAGGAACCCCTCGGCGGAAGGAACAGATTGTCTCCAACACCCCTGGAACTTTCGCCTAGGCTACATCTTTCCACCGACGCCACTGATAGCCAGGTTCCTTCTGAGGCTCAAACACTCAGTGACTCTAGTATTAGCTGTGATTCCCTTCTGGCCACGGAGGCCTTGGTTCACCACCCTCCTGCAGCTAAGCACAACGGATCCACTTCCGCTCCCGGTGACAACGGATCTGCTAACCCAAGGTCAGCTCCTCCATCCGAACCCAGAGAAATTACACCTAGCGGCCTGGAGACTGAAAGGTCTAGGTTCCTAGTCCAGGGCTGCTCTCAACGGGTAGTCGATACACTGCTCCAAGCTAGGAAACTCTCCACAAACAAAACCTACGGGAGGATCTGGGGAAAGTTCTCTTCCTTCGCCCAGGAACAAGGTTGGGACCCTTCTTCCCCATCAGCAGTTCAGGTGCTCGAATTCCTCCAGTCAGGTCTGGACAAAGGCCTTAGGTCCAACACCCTAAAGGTTCAGGTGTCTGCCATCTCCGCTTTGACAGGGGTCAAGTGGGCCCTTAACCCTCTGGTGGTCCAATTTCAGAAAGCCTGCCTGAAGCTGAGGCCCCCTAGAAAGCCTTCGTTTCCAACATGGGACTTATTGACTGTCCTAGAGACCCTATCCGGAGAGCCATTTTTCCCACTCGAAGACGTCTCCCTCTGGGACCTGACTCTGAAAGTATCGTTTCTAATTGTCATCACATCGGCGAAGAGGGTATCGGAAATGCAAGCGCTATTGATCAAGGAACCATATCTGATGATTTACCCAGACAGGCTAACCCTGAAGCCTTCAGACAGATTCATCCCAATAGGTCTCCTCCTCGTTCCACTTTAAACAGAAGATTGACCTCCCGGCCTTGGTCACGGATCAGGGCGTTCCCCATCCTTTGGATGTCAAGGGCAACATTCTGCATTACCTCTCTGTAACCAAGCCTTTCAGAAAATGTGAAAACCTTCTAGTCATTCCACATGGGTTCAGGAAGGGCCAGGCAACTTCTGCCCGTACCATCGCCTCATGGCTCGTGAAAGCCATCAAGAAGGCCTACTCCTTAAGCACCTCGCAAGTTTCGGAAGGTTTAAGGACGCATTCCACCAGGGAAATGGCGACTTCACGGGCAGCTTACTGCAGAGTCTCAGCGGAAACCATTTGTAGAGCGGCCACTTGGTCTTCCAGAAACACCTTTGTTTCCCATTATAAAATAGACGCTGCGCGTTTAGCAGCAGTTGAATTCGGGAGGGCTGTTGTACAGGCCAATTCTTCTGTTTCTTGTCAATAAATTTATTTTGCATTCCCACCCAGTTTGGCGAGTTACTCCCCAACGTGTATGCTGCCATGATGCGACAGGAAAACGGAAAATTGTATACTCACCTTTCCGTAATTTTCCTTTCCTGTCGCATCTTCATGGCAGCATACAATCACCCACCCTCTGAGGTGACATGTGTATATATTTACAGAGAATACTGGGACAGGTGTCTACTCTCTAATTTATAGCTATGTGGTCCTATCAGGTTGTGGAGGCGAAGTCACAACCCAACGTGTATGCTGCCATGAAGATGCGACAGGAAAGGAAAATTACGGAAAGGTGAGTATACAATTTTCCGTTTTCTTTGCTAAAAAAAAAAAAATTACTTAGAACCCCCAAACATCATATATATTTTTATTAGAGGCCCTAGAGAATAATTGGTAAGTTTTGCAATTTTTCATGTCACACAGTATTTGTGGAAATCAATCCACCCACGCCAAAGAATCGAATATACCATACAATTAATAAAGTGGCAGCGGCTGTTCAAAATAAAAAGTGAATTAAAGCCGTGGACAGGCCCTATTGTGCAAACAGCGTTTACCAATCCCCCAAAATGGATATAACAATTGTGGATAAAATTTAAATATAAACCTAGATGCAAATAAATGCAACCAATGTGAAAATGATAACTGATGATACTGAAAATCTCTAGAACGTGACAAACATGAGTAAACCAATAAATTAAATTAAATTAAATTAAATTAAATAATAGTCCACTATATTTGATTGTGAAAAAAAATGACTTCACATGTGTAGTGCGATCGTCATTTATGTATTCATATGAGACCAATGCATGCATTCGCCTTTGGGAGCTTCCCCTTTCCGAGGTAAAATTCTGCACAAATCTTCAAGCACCCATTGTGTGACCGACCGTGTGTATGCAAGACAAGTTTGAGCCAACATCCGTCGGAAAAAATCCTAGGATTTTGTTGTCGGAATGTCCGAACAAAGTCCGACCGTGTGTACGGGGCATAAGCCTTCTTTCACACTGATGTGACTGTAATATACCCGCGGGTTTGGTGCGGTTAGCTGCCCCATCCCATAGAGTTCTATTACGTCTCGCAGTTTTGGTGCACTTTCTGAAACACACCATACCAGTGAGAAAGGGGCCCTAAATGTAAAAAAAAAACCCTAAACTGATTAGAGTATTAGAGGCGATTTATTCTTCCAAAGCAAACACACCTTTGCACACTGGTACTGACTAGTATTGCAAATGTTTCTCTCCATCGCTTAGCTAATGTGACCCCCAATGCTGATGGAGAGGGGAAAACAAGGATGCTGTGCAGGTGCCTGATCAACAAATGACGCCACTGGTTTTTAGGATGCCAGAAGGCTGTAATGGTGCATGATGAAAACCTGTGGCTTTGTGTAGGCTTGATCCACCCGCTAGCTTGTATACAATTTTTGGGCAATTTTTAGGCATTTTGCCAAGGCACCTTTATTTAAAAAAAAAGCGGTGTTAAACTAGCAGATTTAGATTGACTTGACTAGCAAATTAAAGATGAACTCCAGCTAACACTTTTGAGCAGCTACGGCAGCTAGTTTTTTTTTTCCTTTTGGAATAAGGGTTTTACAGAAATGAATAAAAGCTGACCATTGTAAACAACCCTGTCAGTATTAAATGGTTTCTCTCAGCACTCTGCTACTTTATCTGGACAGTTTGGTCTGTTTAACTCAGCTGACAAATAACAGACTGAGGCCCCTTTCACATAGATATTCAGATCGGGTCCGCCTGTCAGTTTTTGAGGCGGACCCAATCGGAGCCTCCATTCTTCTATATGGAGCAGCCAATGTCAGCAGACATGTGTCTGCTGACACTCGCCGGCATTTGATCCGCTAAAAACTTAGGATGGGGATCGTTCCCCATCCGTCTGATGGAACGGATGGAATGGGACAGGCAGTCCTTTTTCTATTTGACCGCCCTATAGAAAAAAGTGGGATGTGTCCGGTGATGCAGAGACCTGTCATCCACCTGCTCAGCAGGGATCAGCGGAGGTATCCCCTTACTGGCTGAATCACCAGGTAAAAAGACTAAAAAAAAAGAAAACTAATGCAGCCACCACAACTAAGAATTAGTGAGCTATAACTTAATTTATTTTAGTTTTTTGGTTTAATACCACTACTAATGCTACACAGCAAACACAGGAACTCTGTGTACATGTGCCCTATATCACAGAAACACACCACACAACTTACTAGTCAGCATGTTCAAAAATCTAGTCATCGTTCAAACAAATTTAGACAGCATTCTATTAGAGCAAACATTTTCAGTGTGGCATAGCAAATAAAAGCATAGAAAATATAAAAGGTATAGGATTATAGAGAATTATATTGCAAACAGTTTGAAAAAAATTGTAATCAGCCAATTATTGAGCAAATATTGCCTTTCTTCTCCAGCATCTACCACTAATTCCCTGAGCCACAGCCGGCAGTTCTGTTGCATCATTCGTTTGCAATACAATTAATGCATTCATGTTAACCCTTTTATTTCAGGTTAGCAGAGTTACAAACATTCAAGCATAATTAAAGTACAAAAAAAAATTAACATTTTCTTTTATTTACCACAGCATATCAAACCCATCACACTGCTAATGAAATTGTACATCTAGTTTTTATTACACACAGAGAAGTTAAATTGCACCTTAGAGGTTTTAAAGTGTCATTAAACCCACATCAATAAAAAACTATCAGTATATGTTGTAATACATGCTGTTCATACTCACACTCACTCAGTCACTATGAGATTTGTTTTCAGTATTCTGCAAAAAAACCTGGTTGACCCTGTTCTTCGTGCCCCTGGCCCCTCCCTCCTGTCGAGTGCCCCAACAGCAAGCAGCTTGCTATGGGGGCACCCGAGCCAAGTCACAGTTTCCTGTGTCCATTCAGACATGGAGCCCCGCCCTCTATCTCCTGATTGGATGCCTGACTTTGATTGAACCATCTGACTTTACAACTTGTTTAAGTCTCAAACTGCTTCTGCATCCATCATCACCAGGTGGGCTTTGTCCAGAGGAGAGACAATGCTATACTATCAATTTTAATTATACACTACGCCCACCAAGAGAAAACACCTGTGCTCCTATCTACTGATGTCAAAACGCATTCAATTGTGTAAACTTGTCCTTTATGCTCATGACCTTGCAACATATGGGCTTGGGCCCCAATTATGTGGTTCAAGATCATGGCCTTATATGAATAGCCAACAGCTAAAGTAAGTGATAATAGTACCACTTTACTTCTTCATAGAGGCACCAGGCAGTGTTGCCCTGTTTTTTTTGTTAGGGTTTGGAGTCACACTACTTCAAAATAATGCCATAATGGACAAACTGATCATAAACTGTCCACTTTGTATATACAGTGCCTTGCAAAAGTATTCACCCCCTTGGCATTTTTCGTGTTTTGTTGCCTTACAACCTGGAATTACCATGGATTATTTGAGGATTTGCATCATTTAATTTACAGAACATGCCCACAACTTTGAAGATTTTTTTTTTTTTTTTCATTGTGAAGCAAAAAACAAATAGGACAAAATAATAGAAAAAGTTAATGTGCATAACTATTCACCCCCCCCTAAAGTCAATACTTTGTAGAGCCACCTTTTGCGGCTATCACAGCTCCAAGTCGCTTTGGATAAGTCCCTATGAGCTTGCCACATCTTACCACTGGGATTTTTGCCCATTCCTCCTTGCAAAACTGCTCCAGCCCCTTCAAGTTGGATGTTTTGTGCTTGTGAACAGCAATCTTTAAGTCTGATCGCAGATTATCTATTGGATTGAGGTCTGGGCTTTGACTAGGCCATTCCAACACATTTACATGTTTCCCATTAAACCACTCAAGTGTTGCTTTAGCAGTGTGTTTGGGGTCATTGTCCTGCTGGAAGGTTCCGTCCTAGCCTCAAATCACACACAGAGTGGTACAGGCTTTGCTCAAGAATATCCCTGTATTTAGCACCATCCATCTTTTCCTCAACTCTGGCAAGTTTCCCAGTCCCGACTGCTGAAAAACATCCCCACAGCATGATGCTGCCACCATCATATTTCACTGTGGGGATGGTGTTCTTTGGGTGATGTGATGTGTTGGGTTTGCGCCAGACACAGCGTTTTCTTTGATGGCCAAAAAGTTCAAATTTAGCCTCATCAGACCAGAGCACCTTCCTCCATACATTTTTGGAGTCTCCCAATGCCTTTTCGCAAACTCAAAACGTGCCATTTTGTTTTTTGCTGATAGTAATGTCTTTCTTCTGGAGCGTACGGCTTATTGTCGTCCTATGTACAGATACTCCAGTCTCTGCTGTGGAACTCTGCAGCTCCTCCAGGGTTACCTTAGATCTCTGTGCTGCCTCTCTGATTAATGCCCTCCTTGCCCGGTCCATGAGTTTTGGTGTGCGGCCGTCTCTTGGAAGGTTTGCTGTTGTGCCATGTTCTTTCCATTTGGTTATGATAGATTTGATGGTGATCCTAGGGATCATCAAAGATTTGGATTTTTTTTTTTATAACCTAACCCTGACTTTTACTTCTCAAGAACATTGTCCCTTACTTGTTTGGAGAGTTCCTTGGTCTTCATAGCAGTGTTTGGTTAGTGGTACCTGTTTAGGTGTTGCAGCCTCTGGGGCCTTTCAAAAAGGTGTGTATGTAATGACAGATATTGTGACACTTAGATTGCACACAGGTGGACATCATTTCACTAATTATGTGACTTCTGAAGGTAATTGGTTGCACCAGAGCTTTTTATGGGCTTCATAACAAAGAGGGTGAATACATACACACATGCCAATTATCAGTTTTTTATTTCTGAAAAATAGTTTTATGTATATATTTTTCTAATTTTACTTCACTAACTTAGACTATTGTGTTCTAATCCATCACATATAATTCAGATTAAAAAACATTGAACTAAAGGCTGTAATGTAACAAAATGTGTAAAAAGCCAAGGGGGTGAATACTTTTGCAAGGCACTGCAAGCGATCCCAAACATCCTTCCCTATACTCATATACTCAAGCAAGAATTCCACTGATATGGTCAGCTATCAATATTTAAAATGAACTCCACAAAATCAGAAGTTCTGAACTTCCCCTAAATAGTGCCCCCATCTGCATACAATACATTTGCCTAGAGGGAAAAAAAACCTTAAAGCGGAACTTTACCCATAACAACTTGATAAAAAAAATAATGTTCTTTAGCAAGGAACATACATTCCACATTAATAATTATGCTACCAAAGTTAATGTGTGTTGTAAATTGCCTCCAGCATTGTTCCTGTTTGTTTTTTACCAGAAGCTGCCAGTTTGCTGAAGCCCAGAGCCCCTGAAAACAGCAGTAACTCATAAAGCGGAACTAAACCCATCGATTCAATAATTTTAATAAACAGTTACATTTCAAGAATGCTGGGGTTGCAAACTGTCACATTTGCTTGTGTCCTCAACCAAACTGTCAAACCATCAAATGGCTGGTGCCATAACTGATCACATGTGCAGCACCATGGCAGTTGCAGATCAAACAGAAGCAGCTTCATTGGCTGTAAAATATAGGAGGGTTTCATTCATCTTTAAGGCTGTCAGCAGATCAGCCTCTACAAATTTGTCAGTGCCTAAAAAGTAAGAGCAACTGTTCATGTGCAGAGCAGGGTGAGACAGTGTATTACTGGATTTTAAACAGTACAGGCACTTATTTTTAATATTTTACATAGCTATACCTGCAAAGGGGGCCAGTCTGAAGTGATCTAGCAGGACCTAATTTTCTGACTAAAAGTTCCACTAGAAATTTACAAGACTTTATGGTACTGGGAGACAGATTAGTCTCCCAGGTCTATAGCAGTCTATTGGTTTCTAATGAGCATGCACAGGCAGCAGGAAGTAGCTCTGTCTAACATGTCCATAGAAGTCTATGTAGTTCATCTGCAGAGCCATAGAAACCATAGGTTTTAATGGCCAAATGCAGGCAGCAGGAAAAGATCTGACTCTGGAGTCCATAGAAGCCAATAGCGATCTACTGGGCATGCCCAGGCAGCAGGAAATAGGGGATTTGTCTCCCGGGCCCATAGAAGCCTTTAGGTTTTACTGGGCATGGGCAGGAAAAAAGAATTAGTCTCCCGAGCTCATGGAAGCCTATGGGTTTTACTGGGCATGCACAAGCGACGGGAAGAAGAGGGTCCATCACCTGGGCCCATAGAAGCCTTTAGGTTTACCAATTGGGGCAATTGGGGTTCTACTGGGCACACACAGGCAGTAGCTGGAATAGGAGTAATCTCTTGGGCCCACAGAAGAGGATCAGTCTCCCAGACCCATAGCGTACTATTGAGCATGTGCAGGTGGTGGAAAGAAGAGGATCTGTCTCCTGGGCCCATAGAAGCCTATAAGTTTTAATGAGCATGTGCAAGCAGTAGGAAGAAGAGGATTTGTCTCCTGAGCCCATAGAACTCTATAGGTTTTAATGGGCATGCGCAGGCATCAGGGAAAAAAGGGTCAGTCTCTCGTTCCCACAGAAGCCTATGGTGCTCCACTAAGCATGTGCAGGCAGTGGGAAGTAGAGGATCTATCTTCTGGGCCCATAGATGTCTATACGTTGTAATGGGCATGCGCAGGGAAAGGGATCAGTCTCCAGTGCCAGGGAAGCCTATGGTGTTCCACTGAGCATGTGCAGGCAGCAGGAAGAAGAGAATCTGTCTTCTGGGCCCATAGAAGTCTATGGTGCTTCACTGAGCATGTGCAGGAAGGGGATCTGTCTCCTGGGCCCATAGAAGTCTATGGTGCTTCACTGAGCATGTGCTCTGATCTATATAGTTGTATATAAAATGCACTTTTTATCTTTCAAAAAGTATTGCCCAGTGCGAAACCTTTCATCTGATTTCTAAATTGCTGCATTTGTACATTTTAAAAGCCAATATAAAGGAATCATAGTGGTAAAAAAAAAGCCACTTGTGGATTTAGTTAATTCTCCTTTAGGGGGTGTGGCAGGGGGCGTTTCCTGAGACTACATACATTTGTTAGTAGGTGTCCCTCATTCCCATCTCAAAATGTTGCAGTGGCATGTGCAGGCAGCAGGGAAAAGGATCAGTCTCCCGTTCCCACAGAAGCCTATGGTGCTCCACTGAGCATGTGCAGGAAGAAGATGATCTGTCTCCTGGGCCCATAGAAGTCTATGGTGCTTCACTGAGCATGTGCAGGAAGGGGATCTGTCTCCTGGGCCCATAGAAGTCTATGGTGCTTCACTGAGCATGTGCAGGAAGAAGGGGGTCTGTCTCCTGGGCCCATAGAAGTCTATAGGTTTTAATAGGCATGCGCAGACAGTGGAGAAAAAAAAAAAAGATGTCTCCCAGGACCATAGAAGCCAATGGCATTCTACTGAGCATGTGCTGGCAGCAAGAAGAATAAGCGTACTAGTCAGCCAGGGGAAAACATCAGGGTGGGACTAGGCACATGAACTAAAGAAGGTAGAAGGGAGTCTAGTTCTGTAACACTAGACACGGTTATTACAGCCTCAATTATTCTCGCAAGTTCAGAAAATGAATATATATTTCTCCTGAATATGCACAGTATATATTTACATGAAGAAAAATACTAATAATAATAAAAAAAAGCTTGCACTTTAATGTCCTCTATGCACACACCACTAATAGTACCCCCTCCCGTAAGCTCACCTTGTAACTATTTCAGAGTCCTGCACGTACAACGGGATGACATCAGAAGTCTTCTGCTGCAAGAGGACAAACTCTTTCCTAGTTATGTCTCCAAGCGCGTTTTCTATTCTACAATGGCGGCCATTACTCCGAAGACCATGCAGGCATCGATAGCAGAGAGGTTGGAACAGCGGCTTTTCAACCTTTCTTGTGTAAAAAAAACACGACGGAACCCGAGAAATCGAAGCAGCAGATTCATACTATAGAAATACATTCATATAGAATGTGAAACGGCAGAAACCTGCAGCTGAGTTTTCTTGTGGAGGCGCAGACATTATCAATGTACTTCCGGCCGACTCTACTTTCCTGTAGTGGACGGGGCAGCTGCTTGTCCTGAGCTGACCTGTCCATTGTCAGTCACTTGTAAAAACAATAAAGTCATTACAATATTTATAATACATTTATAAACCTATTGCATCATTTGATAGGCTAGCAATACTTTCTATCTTTTTTTTCTGGTTGTCCAAAAACTACAGGGAATAAAGTACCATGCAAGTGTGGTGTCCCCAGGAGGACTTTACATGAGGGGGCAACAAAAAAAAAATGGAATGTTAAAGGCTGTATCTTCTAAACATTATTTATAAGTATCTGATAAATGATGCAATGCCTACATCATTCAATATATATCTGGTATTTTCTACCTCATATGGCGTAGCATTTAGTGATATAAACAGAACCCTGAGAGTCGCTTTCACTGCCTAGCACGCCAGACCTAAGATTACCTACCATCCCAGCACACAGATGTATACTTACCTTACCTTCCTCGCACAGCTGCGGTCTGCTGTCTGAAATCTTATGGCCGCACGCGTTAAGACCTTTGTTGGGTCATCGGCTCGTCACAATTTATCTTATACAAGTCGCTGGGTATTCCATCTTCAATTATTATAAAATGTTTAGGACTTACCAATAAAAGATAGTTCCAATATGTAGTATACGATTTTAGATTCTATAATAAATGTATTTATTTTATTTTTTTTAAACTATACTCTTGATAATAATTAAGACCTTTTTTATTATCCGAGGTCATCTTATATTAACCTGGTCTAAGATGGTTTTATCCTCTCTTATATCCATGCTAAAATTGTTTTAGTTAAAGCGGAGCGCCACCGAAAAAATTTTTTTTAAAAGTCAGCAGCTACAAATACTGCAGCTGCTGACTTTTAAAACATGGACACTTACCTGTCCAGGGCGCCCGCGATGTCGGCACCCGAGGCCGAAGCGTCTCTCCGTCCTCGGGTGCTGCCGCCTCCATCTTCGGTAAGGGAATCAGGAAGCGAAGCCGTACGGCTTCACTTCCCGGTTCCCTACTGCGCATGCGCGAGTCGCGCAGCGCAATCCGGATGGTCCCTGCTGCCTCTGGGACCCGTGTGTTTCCCAGCAGGCAGCGGGGAGGGAGCAGGAAGTGGCGTAAATACCCGCAGATTCTGCGGGTATCTATGCCGGAAGTGGCATAGACCTCCCCCCTGAAAGGTGCCAACTGTGTCACCGGAGGGGGGGAGGAATCTAATGAGTGGAAGTTCCACTTTTGGGTGGAACTCCACTTTAAACTACTTTTAGTTTATCTTGGAACTACAACTCAATATTATTACCATATGTGTGATCTTTTCTTTTGCTGCCACCAAATGTACTTATGTATACTAATTGTTAAAATTCAATAACCAAATTTGACAAGAAAAAAAAAAATATAAACCATGTCGCTTTAGTTGTGCTTTAAAGCGTCTTCAAAGCCACCATAGAAGTCAATGGCAAAGATCGCTTGAAGCCCCACTGAAGCCCCACCGAAGCCTCATCAAAGCCCCAATGAAGCCTCATCGAAGCCCAACCGAAGCCTCATCGAAACCCATAAAGCCTCATCGAAGCCCCACCGAAGCCCCACCGAAGCCTCATCGAAGCCCCACGAAGCCTCACCAAAGCCTCATCGAAGCTCCACCAAATCCTCATCGAAGCTCCAGCAAAGCCTCATCGAAGCTCCACTGAAGACCACCGAAACACCAAGCAAAAGCAAGGTGTAAACAGGACTGTAAGCTAACCATTTTATTTATTGACAGGAGCTTTGACTGGTGTTTAGAGAGCTTAAACAAAGCGTGTCCGAAGCCATGTTTCGAAGCAAGTGTAAACTAGCCCTAAGGCCCCCTTCACACGTGGCGAATACGTTTGACGAACTCCGCTTGCTCAGCAGGGATCACTCTACTGAGCCCGCGGATGACAGGTCCGTCTCAGCTCACTATCACTGACGTACCTGTCAGAGCCCCGCTCTCCTCTATGGGGAGATCAGATGAAAACGGACCACCTGTCCGTTTTCATCTGATCCTGTCCGCCAGACGGGTGAAAAATAGGACCACCATCTGTCTGGATTTGGCAGACAGGATCGGATAGCAACGGGTGTCAGCCGACATGTCACCACTGACATCTGCCGCTCCATAGGGGTGAATGGATTGTCTGATCAGGTCCGCCTGAAAAACTGACAGGCGGACCTGATTGGAGCGCCCGTGTGAAAGGGGCCTTAGCTGTTAAAGTAGAATTCCAGCTAAAGCCTAAATAGTCTTAATGCTCTCTCCCCCCATTCTAACACCTATACTAACTAACCTGTAAGAAAGATGTGTATACTTACCTTTCCTGGTGCCTCCATGGCAGCACACATGTGGTAGTATGCTGCCATGGATAGGCACCAGGAAACTGAAAATGACGTTACATATGATAGAACTTTTTGTTATTTTAGCCCACTCCAGTTCAGTCACATGATCCCTTGTGTTAGCCAACGGAGGCTGCAAGGGAACCGAGAGAACACCCAACAAGGGAACGGAGCGAGCACCCAACAAGGGCTGTGAAAGCTGGGAGCGATTACATCACTCATAGGCTCCCATGGGGCAGTAGCTGCCTGTGCTCCCTCCTCTCCCCTGCAGTCACCGCTGGCTGATACAGGCGAGCTGGATCAAGTCACCTCACCTGAGCAAGCTGAAAACATATCTCTCTAAAGCCACACGATACGGAAATCGGAAGTAAAATTTCTTCTGGCGAATGATCGACTGATTTTCAGATCGTTAATACAGTGCGTTCGACAGCCGATTCCGATTTTTCGTCCGACAAAAGCTGGATGTGCAGACTTTAACATTTTTGTCGTACGTGAACTCAACGTCCAATAAAAATTGTAAGAACAAGACTACGCATGCTCAGAAACAAAAGAATACATACAAAACTAGTCAACACATGACATCACTTCTGATGTTGTATTCTGTCGTACGAGAATTTTCGTATTGTAACATCTTCACTTTCGACATGAGACTAGCATGCCACAAAAAAGGACGAACGGTCGTCCGAAAATCTGATTGTGTGCACAAGGCTTTACAGAGGTTAGTCGGTATAGGAAGGGGGATAGAACATTTTTGAAACCAGTTAGGCTTTAGCTGAAATTTTTCTTCAAAGTGGTCGTACACCTCAGACATAAAATATGAACTCAGACATAAAATATGAAAATATGAACAAGGTATATCCCTCTATAGTATGTAATTGTCTTAAGAGCACACTAAATGTAATTTCTGTCTGCTGCTTCATTCCTCTGCTATCAGTATGACCCACATATGACAAGTTTTCCTGACACCAAGAGAAAAAAAGGGACAGGGACTTCCAACAGAGTGACAGCCTCAGCTCTGTTCCTGTATGCTGTGTGGAGGAAGATGTGTGTCTCTTCCCTCCAATCAGCTCTCAGAGCTCTCCTCGCTGAGCTCTGCAGTGTGTGATTTCAGCTCTCTGCCCCTTTTTTTTCTGAATTCTCAGACAAGCTTTATAAATTCTGCACTTTTAATGTAGAGAAGAGAGGACTGCAGATAACTAGGTGCAGCTTATGTGGGAGGAATTGTTTCATCTCTGTGTATCTGTGTATCACCTGAGGCCAGTCACTTCACTGGGTATATGTAAGGGGTTACAACCACTTTAAGGCTAGGTTCACACTGCAGCACGGAGTGGCTAACAGCAGGGGTCCTGTGCGTTCCCGTTCACCGTTTCAGGTCCGATTTCAGTTTGAATTTTGGGCTGAATTTGGACCTGAAATGAACTAGAAGATGCACAGGACTCCTGTGTAATTCGCACCAGAGCCGCTCCGGAGATGTGTGAATCGGCTCCATAGAGAGCCCGTCACAGTCTCCTGTCATGAGAATTGGCGCTGGTGAGGCTACAATGATGGGCGCTGGTGAGGCTGCGTTTGGGCGCTGGTGAGGCTGCGTTTGATGGGCACTGGTGAGGCTGCATTGATGGGCACTGGTAGGCTGCATTGATGGGCGCTGGTAGGCTGCATTGATGGGCGCTGGTGAGGCTGCATTGATGGGCGCTGGTGAGGCTGCATTTGATGGGCGCTGGTGAGGCTGCATTTGATGGGCGCTGGTGAGGCTGAATTTGATGGGTGCTGGTGAGGCTGCGTTTGATGGGTGCTGGTGAGGCTGCATTTGATGGGCGCTGGTGAGGCTGCGTTTGATGGGCGCTGGTAGGCTGCATTGATGGGCGCTGGTGAGGCTGCATTGATGGGCTCTGGTAGGCTGCATTGATGGGCAATGGTGAGGCTGCATTTGATGGGTCCTGGTGAGGCTGCATTGATGGGCGCTGGTGAGGCTGCATTGATGGGCAATGGTGAGGCTGCATTTGATGGGTGCTGGTGAGGCTGCATTTGATGGGCGTTGGTGAGGCTGTATTTGATGGGCGCTGGTGAGGCTGCATTTGATGGGCGCTGGTGAGGCTGCGTTTGATGGGTGCAGGTGAGGCTGCATTTGATGGGCGCTGGTGAGGCTACAATGATGGGCACTGGTGAGGCTGAATTGATGGGCGCCGGTGAGGCTGCGTTTGATGGGCGCTTGTGAGGCTACAATGATGGGCACTGGTGAGGCTGCATTGATGGGTGCTGGTGAGGCTGCGTTTGAGCGCTGGTGAGGCTGTGTTTGATGGGCGCTGGTGAGGCTGCATTGATGGGCACTGGTAGGCTGCATTGATGGGCGCTGGTGAGGCTGCATTGATGGGCGCTGGTGAGGCTGCATTTGATGGGCGCTGGTGAGGCTGAATTTGATGGGTGCTGGTAAGGCTGCGTTTGATGGGCGCTGGTGGGGCTGCGTTTGATGGGCGCTGGTGAGGCTGCGTTTGATGGGCGCTGGTAGGCTGCATTGATGGGCGATGGTGAGGCTGCATTTGATGGGCGCTGGTGAGCCTGAATTGATGGGCAATGGTGAGGCTGCATTTGATGGGTGCTGGTGAGGCTGCATTTGATGGGCGCTGGTGAGGCTGAATTTGATGGGCGCTGGTGAGGCTGCATTTGATGGGCGCTAGTGAGGCTGCGTTTGATGGGCATTGGTAGGCTGCATTGATGGGCGCTGGTGAGGCTGCATTGATGGGTGCTGGTAGGCTGCATTGATGGGCAATGGTGAGGCTGCATTTAATGGGTCCTGGTGAGGCTGCATTGATGGCGCTGGTGAGGCTGCATTGATGGGCAATGGTGAGGCTGCATTTGATGGGTGCTGGTGAGGCTGCATTTGATGGGCGCTGGTGAGGCTGCATTTGATGGGCGCTGGTGAGGCTGCGTTTGATGGGTGCAGGTGAGGCTGCATTTGATGGGCGCTGGTGAGGCTACAATGATGGGCACTGGTGAGGCTGCATTTGATGGGTGCTGGTGAGGCTGCATTGATGGGCAATGATGAGGCTGCATTTGATGGGTGCTGGTGAGGCTGCATTTGATGGGCACTGTGAGGCTGCATTGATGGGCAATGGTGAGGCTGCAATTGATGGGCGCTGGTGAGGCTGAATTTGATGGGCGCTGGTGTGGCTGCATTTAATGGGCGCTGGTGAGGCTGCATTTGATGGGCGCTTCATTAAAAAGGTGGGGTATACATGGGCAGGGCAAAGGGTTGGAGTCAGGGGTGGAGCCAAGGGGGTGGCAAAATGAGGTTTTGCCTATGGTGTCAAAAATCCTCGCATCAGCCCTGTCTAGAGGTGTAGCAGACCAATGGGAAAGCTATGGGGCTACGATTAGAGGACAAGTACTGAATGAATGATCTCTGTAAGTAAAAGAAAACTGTTCATTCTGAATCCAATCCATGTACAGTTTAGCCACGTGGAGCAGATCGCTGAGGAGGCAGTTATCCTAAAATGTCAGTTATCCTACTGCAGTGTCAGTTATTTTAAACATCTCCAAGTCTCAGTAGAATGATTTAAATCATTCTTTTGAGAAGCAAACACCTGTGTGCAATGTCTCAGATTGAAGCTTTTTTTAAGAAAGAAGCTGCACATATTTGATTGCTAGATAATCAGGCAGTACAGTGACAACCTGGGAGTGGAAGGTGTGATGACAGGTGTACAGACATGCGCACTACACCTTCCTCACCTGGCCTCTCACATCCTGCAGCAGATCCTCATAGCTCTCCTGAGTGGAAGTAAGTCTGGGTCTAGCCTAGAGTTCTGATTACTTGCTGGGACAACAGTCTCCATTACTACCATGTAACCTCCATTAGAGGAGCAAACACGGCTATGTGCTCGGGGCTCCAAGCTCTGCATTGTCTTTTATAGAGATCTATGGGGATGGTTTGATCAGTGATCAATGCTAGGAATCAGATGTGATCACATCGTGTCTAGGAATCAGATGTCATCACACAATGTCTATATAACTCCCCTTCAGTACACGTTCCTTATAGAATGTTTATTTGCAGTGAGTGTCTGAATCCACAATCACGGGGGTTACAATACAAGCCGACCAGAGTGCAGCAATGACCTCCCCACCCCCCTTAGTAGCCTGGACCCCAGCAGGCAGAGAGTTAATCCCCCTTCCCCCTTGGATGTCATCACGTGCCGCGTAGTCTTGCTCTGGTTGGCCGTCGGTGCGGTGACGTGTGATCTGTGTGTTTGTACGGCTGAAGAGACCCCTGTGCTTCCATAGTGTGTACGGAATCCTCGGTGAGAGAACTCAGGGGGTCTCAGACTCCTCACTGTACACAGAAGGATCATGGAGGCTCAGGACCCCGGCAGGTATGGCCGTACATTGGAGCGGGAGGGGAGGCGCTGTCTTCTTGGGGGTATTTAACAGCGGCCTACAGGGAGGGAGCAGTGCGCAGGCGCAGAGCCCCGGCCATTGTGTGTTATGGAGGGAAGAAGTGGAAGGATGGAAGGCAGCAGTTCCATTCATTCCTTTTTAGTTGTTCTGATCGGAGTCAGTGCACGGATATTATAGGATCGTATATGTGAGGACAGTGTGTAGGGGGCTGGGATTGTCATTTACTATGCAGTTGGCTCTGACTTGAATATTCCATGATCTAGCTGAGTCCAGATAGATCTCCCTGCATTGTTGTCAGTTGGGTGAGTGCAGGTAGTGGTGTGTTAGTTGATGGCAGGACAGTGTAGGGGGTCAGCAGCAGGGGCCCCCTGTTTGTTTAGTGTAAACAGCTGTTGTCCTGTATTCTCTGATCACTTTCTATGTATTAAGCAGTGCAGGCCCCACATACAGGACAGGAGGACTGCTGCCCATCTGCCACCAACATGTTTACAGTCACCAAGTACTGATCAGAGCTCATCAAGGTATAGAGCACGGATCCTCAATCTACGGCCCTCCAGCTGTTGCGGAACTACACATCCCATGAGGCATTGTAAAACACTGACATTACTAGGCATGATGGGAATTGTAGTTCTTGAACAACTGGAGGGCCATAGTTTGAAGACCCTTGGTATAGGGGCCCTGACATCACCCAAGGGCCCCACACACAATGCGGGTTATTTACAAAAGGCCAATCCACTTTGCACTGAAGGTGCACTTGGAAGTGCAGTCGCTCTAAATCTAAGGGGTAGATTTGAAATGAGGGGAAGCTCTGCTGATTTTATCATCCAATCATGTGCAAGCTAAAATGCTGTTTTTCATTTTCCTTACATGTCCCCCTCGGATCTACAGCGACTTTGCACTGAACGTGCACTTAAAAGTAAAGTGGATTTTCCTTTAGTAAATAACCCCCAATGTTTGCTATGTGTAATGCACGTATGAGAGGGCTATCAGAGAGTGCAGACATCCCAGGAGAAAATGATGGAGACCACGGACATGTTACACGAGTCTAGAGGTCGACCGATATGGGTTTTTCTCTGGCCGATGCCGATATTTAGAAATCGCGGTGGCCGATATATGATGCCGATTTTTTTTTTTTTTTTCCCTTCATCTCATAAAATCTAACAGTTAGACCCCTTTCACACTGGGGCGTTTTTCAGGCGCTTTTGGGCTAAAAATAGCACCTGTAAAGTGCCTGTAAAACGGCTCCCCTGCAGTCTCAGTGTGATATCCCGAGTGCTTTCACACTGAGGCGATGCGCTGGCAGGATGTTAAAAAAAAGTCCTGCAAGCGGCATCTTTGGAGCGGTGTATACCGCTCCTCCACCACTCAGCCCATTGAAATGAATGCGCACCGCTGCCGAAGCACCTGCAAAGCATTTCGGCAGCAGCGATTCATGGGCGCAATTAACCCCTTCCTCGGCCGCTAGCTGGGTTATAAGCACCCCGCTAGCAGCCGAATAGCGTCGGTAAAGCGCCGCTAAAACTAACAGCGTTTTACCGTCAACGCATGCCCGCTCCAGTGTGCAAGCAACCTTAAGTGATACAGAAAATTTTTTACATTTAAACATTTAATAAACAAAACAAATTTCCAATCATTTCACTTGTATGTATAATTTAGATTAAAAAAAAATAACTATATCTTAAATATTAAATACACAAAAACAGGTAATCAAAACTTTTGGACGAAAAAAAATGGGCTAACTTTACTGCTTATTTTTTTTTTTTAACTCATTAATTTTTTTTTTTAAAATTGCGTTTGAAAGACCGCTGCGCAAAAACCGTGTGACATAAAATATTGCAACAACCGATATTTTATTCCCTAGGGTCTCTGCTACTCTGCTAAAAATATATATATATATATATATATATATATATATATATATATATATATATATATATATATATGTTTGGGGGTTCTAAGTGATTTTCTAGCAGAAAATACAGGATTTTTACTTGTAAGCAACATATGTCAGAAAAGATTTAGTCTTTAAATGGTTAAACTGGGAGCTTCTACACACAGAGTTCAGTCTATTGATAAAATAACCTGAAGAGATACAATGTTTCTTCTTATCAGACTTGGTAGGCTGCCCAGGGAGGAGAGAAGTCTTTCTACAGATAACGTAATCGGCTTTTTTTATCAATCGGCCAATGCCGATTAAGTAAAAAAAGCCAAATATCGGTCGACCTCTACACGAGTCTAGGGGAGATCACTGCCATCCCCCCCCCCCTTTATAAATTTTGGCTCCCACTAACAGCTCAAACACATAGGGGTTGATTTACTAAAATTGGAGAGTGCAAAATCTGGTGAAGCTGTGCATAGTAGCCAATCAGCTTCTAACTTTAGCTTGTTCAATTAAGCTTTGACATAAAAAAACTGAAAGCTGATTGGTTTCTATGCAGAGCTGCACCAGATTTGACATTGTATGGTTTTAGCAAATCGACCCCCACAGCCAATCAGGGCTGTACATCACCCAGATCAGTGTATTTTGGTGGTGGCTATGGCCAGGCATTTTCCATCAGTTGTAGCTGATCACGTTTTGGAACGATTTTCTGCAGTTAGGGCTCTTTCACACGGGCGGTCCGCCCAATGGACTCCGCTTTGCTTAGCGGGTGATTGATCCACTGAGCAGGCAGATAACAGGTCTGTCTCAGCACAGTGAGCTGTCAGAGCCCCGCTCTCCTTTATGGGGAACTTGCCTGTCCGTTTTCATCCGATCTCCAGAAGGATAGAAGAAAAGGGTCCCCATACCTCTGGATTTCATGGACAGGTCACCGCTGACATCCACTGCTCCATAGAGGTGACTGGAGTGTCCAATCAGGTCCGCCTGAAAAACTGACAGGCAAATCTGAACAGAAAGCCCGTGTGAAAGAGGCCTAAGGGACAGATGTGCACTCCTGGCTCTGTATGTGACCTGCCCCCTTGCATGGGAGCGAACGTCCATTCCTTAAAGCGGAACCTTTCCCATAACAAGTACATTCTACATTAATAATTATGCTACCAAAAATGAGTGTGGGCTGTAAGTTGCCTATAGCATTGCTCCTGATTCTTCTTGCTGGAGGCCGCCATTTTGCTGAAGCCCAGAGCCCCTGAACAGCAGTAAATCGTAAAGCAGAACAAAACCTGTCGATTTAAAAAAATGGTTACATTTCTAGAATGCTGGGATTGCTAACTGTAAGGCCTCATGCACACTGGACGTTAAAATAACATTATAAAAACGTCAGCTTTGCAGTGAGTTTTTCAGCGGTTTTTAGCGTTTTTCCGCGTTAGCGTTATATTTTTTTTTGTCAAAAAATAAATAAATTTTTGAGCGTTTATCAGCGTTAGAGTATTTTTACAGCTGATCGTCTCTCAGAACCCACTAGTTTTGGGTTTTTTTTACTGCTCAAAAACGCCACTGCCCATAGGATAACATGATGGAGAGTTTAATGACTGTAGAAAAAAACGTCTACAGCCAAAAACAGCTGCTGTAAAAACGTCAAAGTCCCTTGTGCATGAGGCCTAATTTTTGCCTGTGTCCTCAACCAAACTGTCATAACTGATCACATGTGCAGCACCATGGCAGTTGCAGAATAAACAGAAGCAACTTTCTTAGCTGTAAAGGATAGACGAGTTTAATGCCATTTTAAGGCTGTCAGTAGATTGGCCTCTACAAACTCGGCAGTGCCTAAAAATGGAGAGCAACTGAGCATGTGCAGGGGAAGACAGTGTATTACTGGATTTTAAACAGTACAGGTACTTATTTTTAATGTTTTACATAGCTATACCTGCAAAAGGGGCCATCCTGAAGTGATCTAGCAGGACTTACACCTCTGACCAAAGTTCCATTTTAAAGTGGCACTAAACTTTCCTCGCCTCTAGTGATCCAGGTCCCTCACTGGCACCAGCATCTTCTCCCTGGGTGCCAGTCTTTGGGCATCTCCATTGGCTAGCGCAGGACAATGTAACTCCTGTGCATGTGAAGGAGTCAGTCAGCTCAGCACACAGGCACTGTGCCAGCAATGTAAGCTGAGTTGCACAGTTTGCATGTCTGAGAAGACTATGTTTAGGCAGGAAGGTATATTTCAGGGATATGCAATTAGCGGACCTCCAGATGTTGCAGAACTACAAGTCCCACGAAGCATAGCAAGACTCTGAGAGCCACAAGCATGACACCTAGAGGCAGAGGCATGATGGGACTTGTAGTTTTGCAACAGCTGGAGGTCCACTAATTGCATATCACTGGTATATTTTATCGCAGAAGAGACAGTGCATGTCTTGTCTGTGATAGCTTGCCTTTTTAGTAGATGCCATCAGTTTAACCACAGGCAATTCACTGCATGTGCAATTACATGCAAACAGTGTCAGCGTGTCATTGATCTAGTCTAGAGCAGGGATGTCAAACCCCATTACATTACGGGCCACATCTGCATTCTGTTTGCTCTCAAAGGGCCGGTTGTATCTGTAGGACTAGATTTCCAGAGCAAACATCCCCCCCCCCCCCCCCTCTTGATCGGATGTCAAGAGCGCCCCACCACCATCAGAAGTTTAGTGTCGACCCCCCCCCCTCCCTGCCTTACATCACAGAGCACCCACCTTTTACCTTGTGCTGCTGGGGACAGAGCTGGGAAGCAGAGAGTACAGGGTCTTGAAGGAGGGCTGGAGTCAGCTCAGGGGAGACAGAGACGAGGGGGTGCTGTGGCTGCACAGAGAGGCACAGGATCTGCAGGAGGGGTTCTGAGACGGGGGCAGAGATGAGCCTCTGTGGCTGCACGAAGAAGCACAGGATCTGGCAATCTATCTCCTCACCTGCCAACTTTTGTGACAATGTGGAGACGAGTGAGGGGCAGCAGTTGTAGGAGAGGTGCAAGGGCCACATAGAATGGCCTAGGGGGTCTGATTCGGGCTGCGGATCTTTTGTTTGACACGTGGTCTAGAGTCACATTATGGGTCTGGAAGGCACGCAGAATTGTGTGTATTCCCAACCCACAGCCACGTTGCTCTTTAGCAGAAGTGTGGGGTTGCCTTTAACACCTAATGGTATCCTTGCACATCTGCTAATGTGACATGTTTTCACACATGCTAAACTACATGCTGCTGCAGTACCATGTGGCTTGATGGTTGTGTGATTTTATTAAAAAAAAAAAAAAAAAAAAAAAAAAGCTACTTTCCCTGCATTTCTGCTGGTAGGACAGAACATTTAAAAGAAATGAAAGGCATAATATTAGTATATAGATCTAAAAAATATATAAATTAGGAGGAGAAGCAACAGTACACTGAACTTTTTCCAGTGAATGGAGCACCAGGGATTTCACACAAAGTAAGTTATGCAAAGAGACGAGGATACTTTTTCATACAAGTACATGGTACAGCAGGAACACATCAGGAATCTGAAATCCGGGGGTAACAAACACTTTAAACAGGATTCCTGTTTGTGGCTGATTGGAAACCCTTTATCGTACTTGCCATAGAAATACGCTGAGCTGGGTGGTGTTGAGCAATAATTGCCCTAAAGACTGCTGGAGTCCTCCAAATGCCATACAAGTACTATTGGGCTGCCTTTATTTTCACACAAGATTCTAATTTGTAAAATGAATAAATAATAGACCACTAAATATGTCTCATTCAACTTTGTTTTCTTCTTAGTCTTTTGCTAACACAGGTTTCAGCTTGTATAAGAACAGTGTGTACAGAAAACTTTTTCTATGAAGTAGGGCTGGGGAAAAATCGATTTAAATCTTGAATTGAGTTGAGAGATCAAATCGATTCAAAATTTAAGCAAATAGATTTTTTTAGATTATTTTTTTTTTCAGCGCGCTGGTCCTGAGGAGCTGCGAGCAGGAGTTTTTAGGTGAGGCCGGACACCGCTGACTAGGCCGAAGTCGCGGCCTCGCCTAAAGACTCCTGCCCACAGCTCCTCAGGAGCACACGGTGTCCAAAAAAAAAAAAATTTGAATCGTGAATCGAGTTTTTTTTTTTTTTTGGAGAAAAATCGCCCAGCCCTACTATGAAGGCCGGTGATTTTTTAAAAAATCCGGTTAAAAAAAGGGGTCCTGCGCAATTTGGATGCGGTGCAAACTTAACCACTTCCAGCCCAAGGACGTCATATGACATCTTTGTCTTTCAGTGGGGATATCTGAATGATTCCTGCAGCTACAGGCATCATTCAGGTATCATCATTTTTAAACCGGTGTTTCTGTGCACCGTAAGAATAATCATAGTGACAGTTCAGCCGCTTGATCGTTTTTACAGGCGACGGGAGGGGTCATCCCTCCCGCAGCGCTTCGGTGCTTCTCCAATCATAGAGATTTCTGGTGACCAGATGGTCCCCAGTCATCTATATGACTGTCGGAAGCCCAGGCGCGATGTTATGATGTCATGCCTGGCTGGCGAAAGTAACCAAAGCCGAGCTCTCGGCATAACTTAAAAAAAAATTGGGCTAACCTTACTATTTTTTGTTATTATTAATTCATAAAACTGTTTTGTTTTTTAAAAACGTGTTTGAAAAATTGTTGCGCAAATACCGTGTGACATAAAAAAATTGCAACAACGAAAATTTTATTCCTTAGGGTGTTTGCTAAAAAAAACATATATAATGTTTGGGGGTTCTGAGTAATTTTCTATCAAAAAAATGATGATTTTTACATGTAGGAGAGGAGTGGTTAATCTCCAGCTATGCCCACTCCCCTCAAAAATTGCATTATTTCGCACCTGTCGCATCAGATGTTAATTTAGGCTTAAAATGATTGGACTGAAAGTATTTTTAAGGATGGGTTCACACTGGTCCGACAAACACTCCGACATTGGGAGCTCATGTCGCATGACATGTGAAATCCAATGTTTCCCTATGGGAGCCGTCCTAACTGGTCCGACACAAGTCGTTCCGACTTTAGAAATGCTCCCTGTACTACTTTGGTCCGACTTTGATCCTACTTCAGCCCATTGACTGACTATCATTGAAGTCGGATCAAAGTCGGATCGCCGTCTCGAATGATCCGACTTCGGCACGCGACTTGTGCTCAGATGATCTTGAGGGGGAACTCCGCGCCAAATTTTAAATAAAAAACCGGCATGGGTTCACCCCCCCAAGAGCATACCAGGCCCTTAGCTCTGGTCTGGACCTTGAGGGGAACCCCCTACGCAGAAAAAACAGCGTGGGGGTCCCCCCCAATCCATACCAGACCCTTATCCGAGCACGCAGCCCGGCCGGTCAGGAATGGGGGTGGGGACGAGCGAGCGCCCCCCCCCTCCTGAACCGTACCAGGCCGCATGCCCTCAACATGGGGGGGGGGTTGATGCCTTGGGGGAGGGGGGCGCGCTGCGGGCCCCCCCCACCCAAAGCACCTTGTCCCCATGTTGATGAGGACAAGGGCCTCTTCCCGACAACCCTGGCCGTTGGTTGTCGGGGTCTGCGGGCGGGGGGCTTATCGGAATCCGGGAGCCCCCAGATCCCGGCCCCCCACCCTATGTGAATAAGTACCCCTACCCATACACCTAGGGAAAAAGTGTCAATTAAAAAAAAAACTACACAGATTTTTAAAGTATTTTATTAGACCAGTGTTTCTCAACTCCAGTCCTCAAGGCGCCCCAACAGGTCATGTTTTCAGGCTTTCCATTGTTTTGCACAGGTGATTTGATCAGTTTCACTGCCTTAGTAATTACCACAGCTGTTTCATCTGAAGGAAATCCTGAAAACATGACCTGTTGGGGCGCCTTGAGGACTGGAGTTGAGAAACACTGTATTAGACAGCTCCGGGGGTCTTCTTCCGACTTCGGGAGTCTCTCCGGTTCTTCTCCGCGCTCTCCGGGTCTTCTGCCGGGCTCCTCCGCTATCTTCTGCTCTTTTGCCGCTCTTTTGCTATAGCGGAGGAGCCCGGTCTGCTGCCTTCTCCTCTTCGGGGGTCTCTCCGGTTCTTCTCTGCGCTCTCCGGGTCTTCTGCCGGGCTCCTCCGCTATTTTCTGCTCTTTTGCTGCTCTTTTGCTATAGCGGAGGAGCCCGGTCTTCTGCCTTCTGCCCTCTTCTCTTCTGATGGTGACACAACGCTCTCTCCGGCTGGAATGCACTCTGGGCGCTCCGCTCTGACTTATATAGGCGGTGACCCCGCCACCTTATGCCGTCACAGTCCCAGCATGCCCAGGGACTGTGACGGCATAAGGGGGCGGGGTCACCGCCTATATAAGCCATAACAGAGCACACAGAGAGCATTCCAGCCGGAGAGAGCGTCGTGTCAACATTGGAAGAAAAGAAGAAGGCAGAAGTCCAGACCACCGCTAGCAATAGAGCTGTAGAAGATAGCAGAGGAGCCGGCAGAAGATCAGGACACCGGGAGGAGACACTGGAGAGACCCTGAAGTCGGAAGAAGACCCCGGAGCTGTCTAATAAATTACTTTAAAAACCTGTGTACTGTGTGTTTGTTTTTTTTTTTTTTTTTTTATTGACACTTTTTTTCCCCTAGGTGAATGGGTAGGGGTATGCGGCCTGGTATGGTTCAGGAGGGGGGAGGGGGGGCGCTCGCTCGTCCCCACCCCCATTCCTGACCGGCCGGGCTGCGTGCTCGGATAAGGGTCTGGTATGGATTGTGGGGGACCCCAACGCCGTTTTTTTCGGCGTATGGGGTTCCCCTCAAGGTCCATACCAGACCTAAGGGCCTGGTATGCTCCTGGGGGGGGAACCCATGCCGTTTTTTATTTAAAATTTGGCGCGGAGTTCCCCCTCAAGATTCACACCAAGACATCCGACACTGCGTTATTTCCTGCCCCCTGCTGTAGCCCCTCCGATTGTGTGTTAGTTTTAATTGGTCAAAGGACAAGTATACTATCTGAAAAGTCGGATCAAAGTAGTATCCTGTTCATGAAAGTCGGATGGATGTAGGATCAATGTAGGACCAATGTAGGACTGATGTCGCAGAGCAAAATAGGATAAAAGTCGTACTACTGTCGTGTAGTATAGTGTGAACCCAGACTAAGGGCCATTCACACCACTCTGGTATAATGTGTGTTGTATTAACCACTCCTGGACCGCCCACTGTCGTTATATGTCGGCTGTTTGAAGAGGTGTATTGTTATGGCAGCAGCTAGCTGCCATAACACCGGTATCCTCTTCTTCAGTGAGCAGTCCGGTTACAGTTAAAAGTGGTCTCCGCGGCGGATTCACCGCGAGATCACTTTTACCAGAGCCGTCGGCAGCGGCGGAGGTGATCGGATCTTCACCCTTGCTTGGTATGGAAACGAGTGAGGGGAAGATGGCCCCCACCCATCTCCATATCATTGCAGGGCAGAAGCGATTTCAAAACGTCACTTCCGCCCATAGCTCTTAAAGGGCCATATTATTATTTTTTTAAATGACAAAATTATTGTTTTTTTGTTTTTTTTTATTGCATTTTAGTGTAAATATGAGATCTAATAAAATCGAATAAAAGTGACACAATTTTTATTTTTTTTTTTAAACGGTGTAAAAATAAAAGGTAAAATAAATAAGAAAAAAAACATTTTTAAACGCGCCCCGTCCCGCTGAGCTTGCGCGCAGAATCGAGCGCATACGTGAGTAGCGCCTGCATATGAAAATGGTATTTAAACCACACATGTGAGGTATCGCCACGATCGGTAGAGCGAGGGCAATAATTCTAGACCTCCTCTGTAACTCAAAACATGCAACCTGTAGAATTTTTTTCAATGTCGCCTATGGAGATTTTTAAGGGTAAAAGTTTGTCCCCATTCCACGAGCGGGTGCAATTTTGAAGCGTGACATGTTGGGTATCCATTTACTCAGCGTAACATTATCTTTTACAATATAAAAAAAAAATTGGCTAACTTTACTATTGTCTTTTTTTTTTTTTTAATTAAAAAAAGTGTATTTTTTCTAAAAAAAAAAGTGCGCTTGTAAGACTGCTGCGCAAATACGGTGTGACAGAAATTATTGCAACGACCACCATTTTATTCAAACTACGGCCCTCCAGTTGTTCAAGAACTAAAATTCCCATCATGCCTATTCATGTCTGTGAATATCAGAGTTTTACAATGCCTAATGGGATGTGTAGTTCCGCAACAGCTGGAGGGCCGTAGTTTGAGGATCAGTGCTCTAGGGTGTTAGGGAAAGAAAAATGTTTAATGTTTGGGGGTTCTAAGTAATTTTCTACCAATAAAAAACTGTTTTTAACTTGTAAACAACAAATCTCAGAAAAAGGCTTGGTCCTTAAGTTGTTAAGGCAGTCCAATCCTTAGAACTGGTTGTCTGATGCACCACAATGGATCTAAATAAGGACCTGCTGTATTTTTTTGTATTGCATAGTGAGTTGCAGTATGTTGCAACAAACATGCATCAGAAGGGTGTATTGGGGTGCCATTCACAGTGATGAACACATGTAACAGTGCACTAGTGTGTATGAGCCCTAAAATCTGTAGTTAACATCCTCAAGCCAGAGATAAATTAAAAAGCTTCAACCAAGGTGTTTAAAGCTTGCTGAAAGCTTTACACACCACTCTTTATACAAGCTGAAGCTCATGTGAACAAGGCCGCTGTAAAAATATTTCTATTAATTTTATTTTCCTGCTGTGTTGCCAGATGGTTTTGTAAGGTTATCTTGTGGGTTTAAAAACCTTTACTGAGATTAGAAATTGTGCAAGGAAATCACTCTTGCGTCTCAATAGTCCAAATATAGCATACAGCTGTCACATTACCAACACTTTTTTTTTGTGTAAACTTTTTTTTTTTCCCACACTTGTTTTCTTTTCAGCTATTACGCCTTCCAGCAAGGTCAGGCGTTTTATGGTTACCCATACCATCAAATGATGAATGCTTCACCAAATATGGAACTGGGCAACGAGCAAAGGACTCTGCACACCCTCACAGACGTCCCACCCCACGAGCTGCAAGCATTTTCTGGCATGCTTGGTAACGAGAATCAAATGTTTCATAGTATGAATGGTGTATTCGGCCCTGAGCCCGTGAAAATGCAAGCAACAGAAGCCCCAGAGCCTCCACAGGAAACACAAGGTAAAGCTGCTTATCTGGTACACTTAAAGCATATGTTCAATTACGGTAATTATTTTAAACTATGGCTGAAGATTTTCTGGAAAATAATGGGAGGACTTGTAGTGTGAGAAACATTAAGTGACATGATCTGGCCAGTAATGGATAGTTGACTTTAAAAAAAAAAAGGAATTGAGGAAAACACCAAGGTTAGCCATACCTACTACAACCATAGAAACAACCTGTAGCATTTACGTAGGTGTGTGGACAAAAATACAAGTTTGGATATAAACACTGATGCATATTGCTCTGTATGGTCTCCTTTTAACTTTACACAGTGCAAGCAAACAGTAAGTGCTCATTCACAGCATGCATTATTGTGTGTTGTGAAAACGTACTCTGCAAGGCATTGTTAAAGCAGATCTTCACATCTTCTGAGCACCACAAACCAAAAACACTGTTTAATACATTTTTAATATTCAAAGCAAACTTCCCCCATCCATCCATGTTTCCATGTTTCCATTTGTTTTGTTGAGAAATAATTTTGAAAAACATCCCCTAGTATTTCTGGCCATGGCCATCTTGAGTAAGGGCAAATGACACATGTAGCATTTTACTCTCTGGAATCCATCTGCACTTAGCTCAAGCATGCATGCAGAAGAGTGAGAAAACCTCTTCCCTGCTCCTGAAGCCTCCTGGGATGTGTGATGACATTTGCCTAGGCAAAAAACCGGGAAGTATCTGAAGAAAAGTAAATACTTTATCATATATCTATTTAATAATGCTAGCAGGAGGATTAGAAACAATCACTGTTGATTGGGACACTGAAGTTCCACTTTAAGGCCTGTTTCAGACAAGCTTCAGCTTGTATAAGAGCAATGTGAACAGCAAGCTTTGACAACGCTTTTGCAGAGCTTTTGTGCTTTTAGACCCCTTTCACACTGAGGCAGTTTTCAGGCATTCTAGCCCTAGAAATAGCACCTGAAAACTGCCTCCCATGCCACCCCAGTGTGGGGCGGTGTGCTTGCGGGACATTAGAAAAAGTCCTGCAAGCAGGATCTTTGGAGCGGTGTATACACCGCTCCCAAAACGCCCTTGCTCATTGCAATGAATGGGCAGCGCTTCGGAAGCGCCGCAACATGGGAGTTTTTAACCCCTTCTTTGGGGTTAAAAGCGTGCCACTAAAACAAGTGGCGCTTTACCGCTAATGCACGGGCAGCCCCAGTTTGAAAGGTGTCTAATGGGAGTGTTGATTTCCACTTTTTAGGCAAGTGGCTAGCAGGCTTTCAAGAATTTCTGAATCCCGCTACAATGGTTCTCAACTCCTGTCCTCGGGACCCACTAACAGGCCAGGTTTTATGTATTACCTTGGGGAGATGCAGACTAGAATACTGCAATCACTGAGCAGAAAATAATATCGCCTGTGATGTATTTCAGTTATCTTGCAAACCTGGCCTGTTAGTAGGTCCTGAGGACAGGAGTTGAGAACCACTGCGCTAATAGCTTGTTTAAAGTGGCCATCAGCACTCCCATTAGGATCTATGTTCAACATTTACAAATTGGAGTTGAATGGTGCTTTAAAAGCTTCAACAAAGCTTACTGAATGCTCCTGCAAATGCTTTGTCAAATCTTACTGTTACACAAGCTGTAGTTCATGTGAAAAAGGCCTAAAACCCATTGCAGTGCTTGGATTTTTTTTTTCAGGTTGTAAGTCTAGGCTCACACATATGCAGCTTCGTTTTAATGCATTTTTAAACCAGCGGTTTTTTTTACTGTGTTTTTGCATGCAGTTTGCGGGGGTTTTTTTAAAGTTTTTTTTTTTTCTCTTTTAAATGCACTGTAAAACACACACTGTATAAATCGGGTTGCTAAGGAGGGGGCTGGGAAGCCGGCCGCCGTGTCCCTAACAACCGATGAGTCGTCACCTGTCAGCGGGGTTCCCCCTGAAAGCTGAATTGGAAAACAAAAAATACGCCAAATAATAAAAGAAAAAAGGCGTGGGGTCCAGACCCTTTATCTAAGAATGCTGCCCAGCACGTCAGCCACAGCCGGGCACCACAGTGACAATGCCGGCGCCGCAGAGAGGAGGGGGGTAGGAGCACGGCTTCCTTCCCCCGCATTGCTGGACCGTGGGACAGGTTAGTGTGCGATTAATAGTCAGCAGCTACTTTTTGTATCTGTTGTTTTTTATATAGGTGGAACTCCGCTTTAACTGTGGGGCTGTCATCCTCAGCCTTCTCTTACTGCTTGGTTTGTCACTGTCTAGGAACATGAATCTACATCAAAATTGCTGGGACACCTGGTATCAACACACCTGTTCTGGGTCTGCAGTAATAGCTTTACTGTTTTATTTTTGTAAGTCAGCCCAATTTTCACCCCATGCTGCGTCACTCTCATACCAGGCTTTTCAATTTAAATCTGCACATCAGAGATAAGGATAGAACACGCTCGCATACAGAGAACTCTCACACTGGATGTTCTAACAGACATGCACTCCCTTTAAGGGTAATTACACAAGCATTCATGATCACAACTTTTTTCTTTTCCTCTTCTTTTTTTTTTTTTTCTTTTGGGTCAGTTCACGCCACAAAAATGGCCTCCAGATCCGTTCCAGGTGCATTTCTGCATGCGCTTTTTTTAATGCATTCCAGATGCATTTTTTCCCCCCTTATTTATTCATGGTTCTGGCCATTGTACTACTGAGACTGCATGTCTGCAAGGCGTTATTGGGTACATCCACTTTTGATGGAGCCTATCAGTATCCAGATACAGCCTTCTGTGCTCCGTCTTGTCTAGATGTACATGTGACCAGAAGAGGATCATGGGAGAAGTTAACGTAATCTTTCTTCCTTTTCCTGTCATTGTAGTGGGGTCTGGTGAACTTTTGTAATGCATACTGGTATAGTTCTGTACGGGACAAAAAGCATCATGTTGTACCCTCCTTCCTTTTTTATTTTTTCTCCACTGGAACTGACTGCACTAGTGTGAACTATGCCATTGGAATCCATGTAACATACTTTCCATGAGTTTTTGATGCAGGAAATAAAAGCACTGCATGTTGTGTGATCGGGCCCTTGCATGTGTTTTCTGTGAGTTTCCTCTGTAGTCAGCACTGGTGAATAAAGTAGTATCATTTTGTTTAGCAAAGACATAAAAAAGTGGTTTGCTTAGTATGTACATATATTGGGCAATAGATGCTCTCTCACTTTCTGTCCTGCTAATCATTGTCACCAGTATTAGTAGTAAGGGTAAAACTAAAAATGTAAAGTTGTCTCAGGAACAGGAGTTAAGGGGAGTTTTCGAACTATAACGTTCGACCAGGAAGTTTGTATGAAAGGCCTGCTGAGGACGTTTAGCTATATGTAGTGTATATATGTTTCTGTGTCTTGTTCAGAAGGTGCAACAAAGGGTAAGAGGAAAAGGGGTAAAGCTCCAGCTGAACCTAAACCAAAGAAGCAACCTGCAAAGAGTGCCAAGACCCCGAAATCAGGAAAACAAGAGAAAATCACTGACACTTTCAAAGTGAAAAGGAAAGTGGACCGATTCAACGGGGTACCTGAAGCTGAAATTTTGGCAAAAACTTTGCCAGATATTCTTACATTTAACTTGGACATAGTTATTGTAAGTAAACAATAGCCGGAAGTTTTACAGTTTTTTGTGGGTTGTTTTCAATGCAGTCATGTTAAACTTGTACTTTTCAATTCTCTTCAGATTGGAATAAACCCAGGTCTCATGGCAGCTTACAAGGGCCATCACTACCCAGGTCCTGGAAACCATTTTTGTAAGTCATCTGCGGCATGTTTTCCTTCTTTGATCTGTTGTGGCAGCAAATTTCTGTGTTCTACCAATCACCCAGATCTGGATAGTCATTATCAGGATCCATGTGATACCACACCCCAGATTGGGATATTCACTGCACCAGCTTCTGTTATCTATATAAATAATAATTGTATAATGATCAGTACATTTTTTCATCAACCTTGACCGGAACCAGTCCCCAGCTGAAAGTGATTGTAAAGTCTATTTTTTTTTAATGAAAAATTACAAACATACTTACCTGCTATGTGCAATGGATTTGCACAAAGCAGCCCAGATACTCCTCTTCTCAGGTCCCTCTTTGGTGCTCCTGGCCCCTCCCGCCTGTTGAATGCCCCCCACAGCAAGCAGCTTGCTATGGGGGCACCCGAGTCACAGCTCCCTGTGTCCATTCAGAGACGGAGCCGTGGCCCTGCCCCAACCCTTTTCTATTCTCGTTGGCTGACTTTGACAGCAACGGGAGCCAATGGTGTCGTGCTGCTGTCTCAGCCAATGAGGAGGGATAGTCCCAGGCAGCCAAGACATTCCTACAACATCGCTGAATCTAGATGGGGCTCATGTAAATATTGGGGGCTGAGGAAGGCTGCTGCACACAGAAGGCTTTTTATCTTAATGCATTAAGATAAAAAAAAAAACTTTCTGCCTTTACAATCACTTGAGCAAATACATTGGTATGAGTATATCATGTAGAAGCTTGCACTAGTAGTATGTAAAGTAATATGTTTTCTCTTACATTATCCTTTTATTACATTAAATAATATTACAATGTTACTTAATGTTTAAATTGGTCATTGGGTATTGTGCCTCTCTGCGAGGTACTGTTTGCTAGCTTTAAATCACCATCGTAGTTTTCCCTGATGTACAAATTTGATAGGAAAAAATATTTTACCAGAGTGTAGGTGGCAGATTTTAATTGCTATAAATCCCTTTGCGATGCTGGGGACATTATACCAATTAAATAAAATCTGGAAAATGCAGTAATTGGTATTCCAGTTAATTGTGTAAAACACATTATTAGCCTGGGACTTTGTTGTAGTAATGTTAGTAGAGAGTATAGAATTTAAAGGGATTGTAAACCCTCACCTTGTAAAACAACCCATTCAATTTAAAATAGAAATGAAAGGCAAAACACTCAGTATAGATATAAAAAACATTATAAATAACTTTTTTATAACCCTTTTCCTTATAAACGGTCACATTCCCTCTGTTCTCAGCTGCAGTAAGAGCTTGGGAGAATAAACTGCAGCACACTGAACTTCCTAGTGAATAGCTGAGGGGGGGTGTTTCAGGACAAGTCTGATCTCTGGAGGAGTTCCCAGCATGGCCAGAGAACTGACCATGGTGCGTGGTCCGTTTTTTTAAAAGGAAAGCAGAGGGACTGGCAGGAGCATAAATGGGGTTTCACTCACAGGAAGCAATACAAAGAAAACAGGAGATTTTCTCATACAAGTATATGGTACAGCAGCCACATATCAAGAATATGAAATAATGGGTATACATGTTCTTTAACGGGAACCTATGTGAAATAATTGTACTTGGTCCTTGCTGACCTTTTTTTTGGAAAATGCTAGGTAGCTGTCTTATCGTGCTTATACTCTCACTTCAATACTTTGGCTCACTGTGCAGAATAAATATGCAGTTCAGCGGTTCTGACTTCACTTGCTTGTTCTGAGATAGTTCATCAGAAGTATTGAGGGCAGAAATAGACCGGCAACTAACCATTTCCATAAACGTCTTTTGACCCCTAACCCACCTGTGTGAATTTATAAAATGTATTGGTTTATGTGAATGATCATGGACAAGTAAGTCACCATTTTCTTGAAATCCTAGTAATTCCTAAGTGTTCTTCCCAGGGAAATGTCTGTTCCTATCAGGGCTCAGTGACAAGCAGTTGAACCACCTTGATGACCATGGGCTTCCAGAGGAATATGGCATTGGCTTCACTAACATGGTGGAAAGAACAACTCCAGGGAGCAAGGACCTCTCTAGGTAAGAGTCAGACTATAGATAGATGGTTTAAGGCAGGGGTCTCAAACTAGCGGCCCTCCAGCTGTTGCAAAACTACAAGTCCCATGAGGCATAGCAAGACTGACAGTTACAGGTATGACTCCCAAAGGCAGAGGCATGATGGGACTTGTAGTTCCGCAACAGCTGGAGGGCCACCAGTTTGAGGCCCTTGGTTTAAGGGAACCTCCTGTCTTAACATTACACATATGCAGGGATTGTTAAGCCTATGTACTGTATAGGAATGCTCATAGTATTGTAACCCACCCACCACAATTGTGCTGCATATTTGCTTAGTAAAAAGCTGGCCATACAATATTAATTCACTCTTTTAGGCTAAACCGTTAAGATAAGGGATTCTCCCTTGCCAGCTATTGTAATGCTGGCACCCACGGTTGTTCGAATAACTGGTTCAGCCATCTATACTAAACATTATGAATGAGGGAATATTCTCTGCCACTGATTGTATTTTTTCATCTGATACACAAACAACGCCTGCATCTGATTGACCCTCTATAGGTCGAGAATGTTCTGCCCAGTTCCTTCAATTGTCATATCAAAGGATGTTTGGAGGGTGCCAACATGGCCACCCATGGCTTTGGCCCATTTAGCTCTCTGTATTGCCAGCTTAAGGATAGTGACAACAATTTTTAGAGCTACTGCACCACTTTCACCACCTATCATTCAGTGGTCTGAAGCTGAACATGGGGGGAGTTCTGATGCTGAACATGTTACACAATAAATATGGGTGTAAGATGTTCAAAAAGGTGAACTTGTCTTTTACGCTTTGACAATAAAAGCTAGAAGCTGATTGGTTACTAGGCACAGCTGCACCAGATTCTGGGTGCAACGGTTTTAGTAAATCTCCCCCACAGTGTTTTCTCAGACCAATATAAACAAAGGAATTGGGACTTTTTAAGGTGCAAGACACACAAAAATAATTTTATTTTATAAAAGTTAAAATCAACAGAATATAATTCATCAAGATAATAAGAGACAGTTTCAGAATGTGCACAAATGACAAAATTCTCTACATGTTTCACTACTTATTAGTAGCTTCCTCAAGAGATTTACATTTGTCAAGCACTGTCTACTGAAAGGAAAAAACAAAACAAATAAATACAATGATATACAATGTACACAAATCCATAAAGTTATACAAAACATCTATTCAATCCCAATATTTTTAATATATATATATATATATAATTTATTATTATGCAAAGATGGGGCCAAAAGGTCAGGAGGAAACCCAGAAGAAAGGATCATATGGTGTCCCATAGAGGGTGGTGTGTAAGTCAGAACATGCTCAAGCACTGAAGGATAATAGGCAATCCAAACCTATATGCAGAGGAAAATGGAAGGCGCTTAATAGATAAGCCCAGGGAATTTGTATAAAACAGCCCGAGTAAATAAGCAAAATAAGGTAAATCTACCTGTAATCACCTGAGTGGTTGGTTTAGTTGGCAACGTCGCCATCCACAACTTCCTTTAAAGGAACGCCTGACACTCCAAAAGCCCCTGTATGAACTAGAGGGACCTAAAAAGAAGTCAGTATCTAGTTAGAAAGACGAACAACTACTTTTAAAGAAGCCCCCATAGATTGAATAGGCAAGTTACCTGGAGCAGTAAATTCCCGAAGTGGTCCTCCCACTCTTATGGTGGCCCTACTCTGAAATCCTCCATTGGTCTCTATAAATACCCCGCTCCTCCTTCCCATTGGATGCCTGGCTTTGGCACCAAAGCCTAGGGGAGGAGCGGACGCTTCAGAAATGTCTTGAAAAACATCCGGTCGCACCGGAAGTGACATCAGTCACGTCAAAAGGAAACCCCGAAGTGACGCTGATGTGAGAACCAGCTCACCGGAAGTGACGCGTTCACGTCAGTTCTATGCAGGCCGGAAGCACAGTCAGCATACACAGGCGGAAATTGTAGATGGATAAACCATCTCCATTTTAAAACCTCATTAACAGGAAAGATATGATACCTACCAGGTCAGGTGATAGAGGTCTTCCAAGTCCAGAATGGGAAACGAAGAACCCAAGATGGAAGGAAGTAGGACCAGAATGTATTCCAGACATGAGGCGCCACCCAGTGGAGTCAAGGAATAACAGCACTTGGAATGGACACCCCGGGCGTCCGTATGGTCACCTGACCCTTAAAGGGATTCCTCCATTTAATATAAAATATATATGAAACTCTATCAAAATCTCCCTGTGTTGGGACACACTGAGCCTAGCCAAGTGAGGGTCACAAATCCGTATATATACATAGCTAAAAATAGACCATTGAAAATGGTCAAAAGCCAAAATAATTGTACACATGGCCAATATAGTTCTCTACAAATGTTTTTCAAGACATTTCTGAAGCGTCCGCTCCTCCCCTGTGCTTTGGCACCAAAGCCAGGCATCCAATGGAAAGAAGGAGGGGAGTATTTATAGAGACCAATGGAGGATTTCAGAGTAGGGCCACCATGAGAGAGTTTGCTGCTCCAGGTAACTTGCCTATTCAATCTATGGGGGCTTCTTTAAAGTAGCTGTTCGTCTTTCTGACTAGATACTGACTTCTTTTAGGTCCCTCTAGTTCATATGGGGGCTTTTGGAGTGTCAGTCGTTCCTTTAAAGGAAGTTTTGGATGGTGATGTTGCCAACTAAACCAACCACCCAGCTGATTAGAGGTAGATTTACCTTATTTTGCTTATTTACTCAGGCTATTTTGTACAAATTCCCTGTTTTATCTATTAAGCTCCTTCCATTTACCTCTGCATATAGGTTTGAATTCCCTATTATCCTTCAGTGCTTGAGCATGTTCTGACTTACACACCACCCTCTATGGGACACCATATGATCCTTTCTTCTGGGTTTCCTCCTGACCTTTTGACCTCTCGGCCCCATCTTTGCATATATATCTTACATTTTGCTACCAATCCATCTTCATATAGGTAAATATTTGGTCCCTATGACCCCAGCCAATTTTGGGATTGAATAGATGTTTTTGTATAACTTTATGGATTTGTGTACATTGTATATCAATCATTCTTTTTATTTGTATTGTTTTTTTCTTTCAGTAGACAGTGCTTGACAAATGTAAATCTCCTGAGGAAGCTACTAATTGGTAGTACAACATGTAGAGAATTTTGTCATTTTTGCACATTCTGAAACTGTCTCTTATTATCTTGATGAATAATATTCTGTTGATTTTAACTTTGAAAAAATAAAATTATTTGTGATATATTTTTGTGTGTCTTGCACCTTAAGTCCCAATTCCTTTGTTTATATTGTTACCAAAATAAAGAGATGTGGTGCAAATAAATAACTTTTGGATGCCAAGCAAAACCGTTTTCTCAGACTAGTTTTTTCTGGCATCTGGCTTTGGGTGCTGCAAGTTTCAGCATTAGTCTGCTTGTTATTGGAGCAGAAGCTTCTATTGCTAGATGGGGTGAACATCCAACAGAGTTGGGCTAGTGCTAGCCGTACTTTAGAAGTCAGGTTAAAGCCTAGTACTCACTAATAGTTAGTTTTTCATTCAACCCAGCGGGCTGAACGAAAAAAAGCTGACCGTTCAGGTCACAGCCACTGTACTAACAATCCATGTTAGTACAGCAATGTCCCCTGCTGTGCTATTGTGTTAGCCCCCCCCCCCCCCCCCCCCCCAGCCAGAACATTCCGGTCAGCGCGCTCTGCCATTGACTGAGTGCTGAGCAGGAGGCGGTCGGCATACCTTTTCAGTCATGCCCCTTCGGCATAAACCAGCCCGGCTGCAGTACACACGAGGCGGATGTCAGCCAGTTTCTATTGAACCGGCCAATGCCGTCTGATGTTTGGCCCATGTGTACTAGGCTTAAGGATTGGAGTGGGTTTGGTATTAAGGCTTGCTTTTGATTCAGTCCCTGGGAGTGAAGAAAAAGCTGTGTGTAAAATAAAAATGCTTTGGGGCTTATTCTGGCCACACACATTACTGTCTGATTATGTAATGGTAGGGCCTAAATAAAGAACCAATTCAGTTTATATTTACTTAAAGTGATATTAAAGCTAAACACAATTTATACCCTATGCATGGGTGCTCAACCTGTGGCCCACCAACTACAAGTTTTATCATGCCTCTCTTTGGGAGTCATGCTTGTAACTGTCAGCCTTGCAATGCCTCATGGGATGTGTAGTTTCACAACAGCTGGAGGGCCTCAGGTTGAGCGCCCATGCCCTAATGCATTAATTTGCTCGTCCTCCCCCATGTGAAGGGGAAGAGAGGGGAGAAGAGATCCAGCGCTGTGCTCGGCTGTATCTTTTCCTCTCTTCCATTTCACACAAGGACTCGAACAGCAGCAGGAGCCATAGGCTGCTGTCAGTCAAAAGCAGTGAGGAGGAAGTGCGGGGCAAGGCTGAGCCCCGCTGTGATTGTCTATGGAGTGCGGCTCTGTAGACAGCTTGGAAGCGAACAGGCAAGCCATTTGCTATGGGGACACACGAAGAAGAGGAGGAGCAAATAACAGTGGGGGACCTGAGAAGAGGAGGTTCGGGGCTGCACTGTGCAATACCCCATTGCACAGAGCAGGTAAGTATAACATGTTTTGTTATTTTAACCACTTGCCCACTGGCCACTTAAACCCCCTTCCTAACCAGGCCAATTTTCAGCTTTCGGTGTGCTCACATTTTGAATGACAATTACTCAGTCATGCAACACTGTACCCATATGAAATTTTTGTTCTTTTTTTCACACAAATAGAGCTCTTTTTTTTTTTTTTTTTTTTTTTTTTTTTTGTGGTATGTGATCCCTACTGGGTTTTTTATTTTTCATGCTATATATGTAAAAACACTAAAAATTTTGTTGAAAAAAAAAAAAACACATTTTTCTTTTGCTTCTGTTATAAAATTTTGCAAATTTAGTATTTTTTTTTCTTTGTAAATTGTAGCCAAAATTTAAACTGCTACATATCTTTGGTAAAAATAACCCAAATCATTGTTAATTATTTGGTCTTCGTGAAAGTTAGAGTCTACAAGCTATAGTGCCAGTCATTAAAAATTAATCACACCTGATGTATCATCTCATTTCTTGAGACACTAATGGCCCGTACACACGATCCAAAAATTGGACAAAAAATACTGATTTTGACGAGATCGTACAATAATAGGATCGTTAGTACAGAGCTTTCGAGAGCCGATCACGACAATTCATCCGATTTATTATTCAATCGGACATGCACGAAAATTTTCCTTGTCTGATACCAGATCGTACGATTTTCGTTTAGTCAGTACAGTTGTCGTCCGAAAATACAATACAACACGTGACATCACTTCCGAATTTATTTCTTTTTCTTTTTCTGTCGTACGAGAATTTTCGTGATTTTAGTAACCTATTCAATTTCTACTTGCGACTATTAGGCGAAAAAAATCGGACGATCTGTCGTCCGATTTTCAGATCGTGTGTGTGCGGACCATAAGGCTGGATTCACACCTATGCAGTTTTAGTGCTTTTTGCATTTTGCAGATTTGCACTACAGTCCATTTAACATGGTTTCCTATGGAACATGTTCTGTAGTGCATATCTGCAAAATGCGAAAAGCACTAAAACTGCATAGGTGTGAATCCAGCTTAAGTAAAAATAACCCCCAAATTACACCTTTTTATAAATTCTACATTCCAAGTTCTTTAGTAAGATGCATGGTGAGTTTTTTTTTTCAGTTGTAATTTTTTTCCCCACAATTCTTTGCAAAATGAAGGTTTATTTTTATTTTTTTTATTTTTTTTCACAAAATTGTCATATTACCAGGTTATTTCTCTCTCACAGCATATACATACAACAAATTGCACCCCAAAATACATTCTGCTACTCCCGGGTATACCACATGTGTGAGACTTTTACACAGCCTGGCCACATAGAGAGGTCCAACATGGAGGGAGCACTGTCAGGCGTTCTGGGAGCATAAATTACACATATCATTTTTAGAATGCCTCTTACTTTTGAAGGTACTGGAGCACCAGGACAATGGAAAAGCCCAAAAAATTACTCAAGCTTGGAAAGTAAATACCCCAACCTATATTCTATGAGGCATAATGAGCCTTTTGAACATATATATATATATATATTTTTTTTTTTTTTTTGGAAAATGTGGAAAGAAAATGAAAACGCTTTTTTTTTTTTTTTTTTTTTTTTTTTTTTTACACAAAGTTGTCCATTTCTAAGATATTTGTAACACATAGCATGTACATAGAAAATGATTTGGGGTGTAATTTTTGCTGCTACTCCTCCTGAGTATGGCAATACCACATGTGTGAGACTTTTACACAGTCTGGCCACATAGAGGCACAACATGCAGGGAGCACCGTCAGGTGTTCTAGGGACATAAATTTAGAATTTGGGGGGGGGGGGCGGGCGGGCGGATCAGCGTTGTGGGCACTTCAGGTCCAGCCCACTGAGCTGCTGCACCCGACTATACCCCCCCCCCCCCCTTCTCACATGCTGTACCGATGAGAGGAGCTGCCGAACCAGAAATGCTCCGGTTTGTTTACAAGTGATCACTCTGTTCATGTGGTAATGGGCCGCTGTCATTGGCCCTTTACCCCGATCCGTGATGTGCTGGGTCTTGAAAACCCATGGGTCACAGACATTCCCGGGTGTGCGCACGATTCATTCATATGACTGCCTCCCAGAGTTATCCGACTGCGCTGTAGCCATCATTCAACTATGGCCCGGTCGGCAACTAGTTCGTTTAAAAAAAAAAAAAAACAATTAACCCTTAGTAACACCTTTAATGATTCTTTCAGACGGCATAGTTGCTAGTAGATCTAAAAGACTATGTTGGATGGTAACATGTAGCTAGATTTAGAAGTAGAACAGAATTTACATCACATCAGTTTTCACTATATCCTAATGTCACTTCTTTCTCTCCTTTCCAGCAAAGAATTTCGGGAAGGTGGAAGAATCCTTTTACAGAAGCTTCAGAAGTATAAACCACGTATAGCTGCCTTCAACGGAAAATGTGAGACAAGACCTGTTTCTTTTAATATATGACGCGCTATTGTAATCGTAGCACGCCTGAAGCATTGTTGTCTTTTCCTTGCAGGTATATATGAAATTTTCAGTAAAGAAGTATTTGGTGTCAAGATTAAAAAGTTTGATTTTGGAGTCCAGCCACACAGAGTTCCTGAGACAGATACAGTCAGTATTTTGCCTTGAAAATCCAATGACAAGTTTTACCAACAAAATGTTTTTAACGTTGTATCCTAAAATGTGAATGTTCCAGAACTCATGAAAAATGCGAGGATGCTTTAAAAAAAAAAATGCTATGAATAGTTTTTAGTTTTCAATTTAGGAATTACAAAGTGCATAAACAAAAAAAGAAATCCGATCTATATTTGGGTTGTAAACCTTCATGTTTTTTCACCTTAATGCATGCTGTGCATTAACCACTTCAGCCCCGGAAGGATTTACCCCCTTCCTGACCAGAGCACTTTTTACAATTCGGCACTGCGTCGCTTTAACTGCTAATTGCGCGGTCATGCAATGCTCTACCCAAACGAAATTTGCGTCCTTTTCTTCCCACAAATAGAGCTTTCTTTTGATGATATTTGATCACCTCTGCCGTTTTTATTTTTTGCGCTATAAACGGAAAAAGACTGAAAATTTTGAAAAAAAATGATATTTTCTACTTTTTGTTATAAAAAAAATCCAATAAACTAAATTTTAGTCATACATTTACGCCAAAATGTATTCGGCCACATGTCTTTGGTAAAAAAAATGTCAATAAGCGTATATTTATTGGTTTGCGCAAAAGTTATAGCGTCTACAAACTAGGGTACATTTTCTGGAATTTACACAGCTTTTAGTTTCTGACTGCCTATGTCATTTCTTGAGGTGCTAAAATGGCAGGGCAGTACAAAACCCCCCCAAATGACCCCATTTTGGAAAGTAGACACCCCAAGGAAATTGCTGAGAGGCATGTTGAGCCCATTGAATATTTATTTTTTTTTGTCCCAAGTGATTGAATAATGACAAAAAAAAAGAAAAAAAAAAATAAATTACAAAAAGTTGTCACTAAATGATATATTGCTCACACAGGCCATGGGCATATGTGGAATTGCACCCCAAAATACATTCAGCTGCTTCTCCTGAGTACGGGGATACCACATGTGTGGCACTTTTTGGGAGTCTAGCCGCGTACGGGGCCCCGAAAACCCAGCACCACCTTCAGGATTTCTAAGGGCATACATTTTTGATTTTACTCCTCACTACCTATCACAGTTTTGAAGGCCATAAAATGCCAAGATGGCACAAAACCCCCCCAAATGACCCCATTTTGGAAAGTAGACACCCCAAGCTATTTGCTGAGAGGCATGGTGAGTATTTTGCAGCTGTCATTTGTTTTTGAAAATGAAGAAAGACCAGAAAAAAAATTTTTTTTTTTCAATTTTCAAAACTTTGTGACAAAAAGTGAGGTCTGCAAAATACTCACTATACCTCTCAGCAAATAGCTTGGGGTGTCTACTTTCCAAAATGGGGTCATTTGGGGGGGGGGTTTGTGCCACCTGGGCATTCCATGGCCTCCGAAACTGTGATAGGTAGTGAGGAGTGAAATCAAAAATTTACGGCCTTAGAAAGCCTGATGGCAGTGCTTGGTTTTCGGGGTCCCGTGCGCAGCTAGGCTCCCAAAAAGTCCCACACATGTGGTATCCCCGTACTCAGGAGAAGCAACAGAATTTATTTTGGGGTGTAATTTTACATATTCCCATGGCATGTTTGAGCAATATAACATTTAGTGACAACTTTGTGCAAAAAAAAAAAAAAAATTGTCTCTTTCCCGCAACTTGTGTCACAATATAAAATATTCCATGGACTCGACATGCCTCTCAGCAAATAGCTTGGGGTGTCTACTTTCCAAAATGGGGTCATTTGGGGGGTTTTTGAACTGTCCTGGCATTTTATGCACAACATTTAGAAGCTTATGTCACACATCACCCACTCTTCTAACCACTTGAAGACAAAGCCCTTTCTGACACTTATTGTTTACATGAAAAAGTTATTTTTTTTTGCAAAAAAATTACTTTGAACCCCCAAACATTATATATTTTTTTAAAGCAAATGCCCTACAGATTAAAATGGTGGGTGTTTCATTTTTTTTTTTTCACACAGTAATTGCGCAGCGATTTTTCAAACGCATTTTTTGGGGAAAAAACACACTTTTTTTAATTTTAATGCACTAAAACACACTATATTGCCCAAATGTTTGATGAAATAAAAAAGATGATCTTAGGCCGAGTACATGGATACCAAACATGACATGCTTTAAAATTGCGCACAAACGTGCAGTGGCAACAAAATTACTACATTTTTAAAAGCCTTTACAGGTTACCACTTTAGATTTACAGAGGAGGTCTACTGCTAAAATTACTGCCCTCGATCTGACCTTCGCGGTGATACCTCACATGCATGGTGCAATTGCTGTTTACGTTTGACGCCAGACCGCCGCTTGCGTTAGCCTTAGCGCGAGAGCAGGGGGCGACAGGGGTGCTTTTTTTTCTTTATTTTTTTTCTTTATTTTTTTTTGCTTTTTTATCTTATTTTTAAACTGTTCCTTTCATTTTTTTTTTTTTTTTAAATCATTTTTATTGTTATCTCAGGGAATGTAAATATCCCCTATGATAGCAATAGGTAGTGACAGGTACTCTTTTTTGAAAAAATTGGGGTCTATTAGACCCTAGATCTCTCCTCTGCCCTCAAAGCATCTGACCACACCAAGATCGGTGTGATAAAATGCTTCCCCAATTTCCCAATGGCGCTATTTACATCCGGCGAAATCTAAGTCATAAAATGCTCGTAGCTTCCGGTTTCTTAGGCCATAGAGATGTTTGGAGCCGCTCTGGTCTCTGATCAGCTCTATGGTCAGCTGGCTGAATCACCGGCTGCATTCTCAGGTTCCCTGTTGAGACAGGAGAGCCAGAGAAAAACACGGAAGACGGTGGGGGGGGGGGGGGCATTCCCTCCCACTGCTTGTAAAAGCAGTCTAGAGGCTAATTAGCCGCAAGGATTGCTTTTACATGAAAGCCGACCGCTGGCTAAAAAGAATGATACCAAGATGATACCTAAACCTGCAGGCATCATTCTGGTATAACCACTCAAAGTCGTGAATGGCGTACCTGAAGACAAAAAAATGGTTAACAATAAAGCACAGTAAACGGTAAAGTATAAATAATTACATACCTGAAAAGCAAACATGATAAAACATAATAACAATAACAATAAAACATTGCAGAATAGAATACAGTAAAAAAGAGCAGAACAATAGAGAGAGAGAATAGAGAGAGAGAGAACAATAAAACGACAACTATTTTTTTTAATTTTTGTTTGTGTTTTTTTTTTTTTTTTACACTTTTTTTTTGTAACTGTAACTTTTATAACTGTAACCGGTTCCAGGTTCGGGTCTCTCAAAATGCGATGGCATCTTGGGAACCCTGTGAAAGTGTGCCTAGTCTGTGCAATGCTGTACGCTACGCTAATACTCAACTAGTGCATGGTAGCGTTCAAAACATTCACCAAGTGTTACTGCAGTGCTGGTTTGACTACGACCGGGGTGTACTACGCCGCTGGTGCTTGCCAGTTCACCAAAACGCTACAAAGAAAAGTGTCAGTGATCGATCGATACTGCACTTGGGTGGGCTGGACTGGGCTGGGCCGGGCGGAGGGGCAAAACGCAGGTGCTAGCAGGTATCTGGGCTGATCCCGCTAACACTGCGTTTTTGGGAACCCTAAACTGCTGGGGACGCTAGTATAGATCTGATCGGATCAGATATTGATGCGTTCAGATACTATACCACTAAGGGAGGTGTACGGGGCGTGCGTGGGTGTTCGCGGTACTGGCGCTAATCTGACGCTGTCTGGGGCGACGCATATCACCGCCGGGCGATCAGGGGGCTAAACCTTTATTCGGTAATAAACGGCGGGTGCCCTGACACTATAAAAAATAAACGAACTAACCAGCGTCACCCGTAACGGTTATACGGTGATCAGTGGTAAAAGGGTTAACTAGGGGGCCATCAAGGGGTTAAAACATTTATTAGATAGTATATGGGGGTCCCTGTCGCTATAAAACGCTGACGGCGAACCTAAATATTTACGTCCCTAACTAGCGTCACCAGCGACACTAATACAGCGATCAGAAAAATGATCGCTTAGCGACACTGGCGACAGGGGGTGATCAAGGGGTTAAAACTTTATTAGGGGGGTAAGGGGGGTACCCTAGACCTACAGGGGGCTAAACCTTTATTCGGTAATAAACGGCGGGTGCCCTGACACTATAAAAAATAAACGAACTAACCAGCGTCACCCGTAACGGTTATACGGTGATCAGTGGTGAAAGGGTTAACTAGGGGGCAATCAAGGGGTTAAAACATTTATTAGATAGTATATGGGGGTCCCTGTCGCTATAAAACGCTGACGGCGAACCTAAATATTTACGTCCCTAACTACCGTCACCAGCGACACTAATACAGCGATCAGAAAAATGATCGCTTAGCGACACTGGTGAGGAGGGGTGATCAAGGGGTTAAAACTTTATTAGGGGGGGTAAGGGGGGTACCCTAGACCTACAGGGGGTAATACTAACTGTCCCACCACTGCTAACTGTCACAAACTGACACTATGCAGTAATCAGGAAAAAAAAAAAAAAAAAAAAAAACCTGCTTGGTGTCAGTTTGTGACAGGGGGGGGGGGTGATTGGGGGGCGATCGGGGGGGGATCGGGGGTGTAATATATGCCTGGCATGTTCTACTGTGTTGTGTAGTGTTGTGCACTTACTTACATGTCATCTCTCCTCGGCGCTGGAACGGAAACTGACAGCCGAGGAGAGATGACATCACATCCTCTGCCTCTGTGTACTATACAGAGGCAGGGGATGTCTCTCATTGGCTGGGAGCGATCGCGAGGGGGGGGCCACGATCGGATGGCCTCCCCCTCGTCTGTCATCGCTCCCAACCAAATGCCGACCGCAGCTGGCACAGGGGGGGGGTCCGATCGGACCCGCCACCCGCGGGAAGGCAATCACGTACTAGGTACGTGATTTTGCCTGCCCGTGCCGCTCTGCTCACGTATATAGGCGTGAGGCGGTCGGCAAGTGGTTAAAGCGGGATTCCGTCCAAAAAAAAAAATATTTTAAAGTCAACAGCTACTAACACTGTAGCTGCTGACTTTAAATAAGTACTTACCTGTCCTGGGTGCCCGCGATGTCGGCCGCCTGAGGCCGACCCGTCCCTCGGCTCTCGGGTCCCGGCACCGCCATCCTAGGAAAGGGAAACGGGCAGTGGAGCCTTGCGGCTTCACGTCCAGTTTCCTACTGCGCATGCGCGAGCGGCGCTCCGTTCTGTGAATGACCCCGTGGTGTTCTGGGAACACATATAGTTCCCAGAAGACAACGGGGCCGCTCACTGAGGAGAAGAACTCGCCACGGAATAGGAAGAGGCAGATTAGGAAGATTGCCTAGCAACAAGGGTTTAGGTATGTTTAATTTTTTTTTTTTTTATATATAATTTTTTTTTTTAGGATTTTTGGTGTTTTTTTTTTTTTTTTTTTTTTTATCGGGGTGGCCCTCCACTTTAAGGTGAAAAAACACCTGGCAGTGACCCCCCCCCCATTTTACTTACCTGAGCCCTGGAACTTTACCCGGCGGGGATGCGCTGTCTCTCTGCCCGGGGTTCTCTGCTTTTGATGGGATAGATTGCAACACAGCCATTTGCCTCCCGCTGCTGTCAATCAAATCCAATGACGCTGGTGGGTGGGGCCGAGACATACATTCGCCATCTATGGACGCTAAATGCTGGACTCGGGAGCATGCCCGCAAGGAAACCCCCTCGGGAGAGCGCTTCTCCTAGGGAGTTATCTGGTGTGGGGAGGAGCTGCGAGAGCAGGCGGGGGGACCCCAGAAGACGAGGGTCGGGGCCACTCTGTGCAAAACGAGCTGCACAGTGGAGGCAAGTATGAAATGTTTGTTATTTATAAATGAAAATAAATCACTTAACCTTTGGGTTGGATTCTCCCAGGTGCACTTGCATTCAGTTACATTTTGCAAACACGGTCAAGTGCATGGTTGAACAGTTATGCCAAAAAAGTCCTCACATGGACATTCAGTGTTTTATATCTTGAGAAGCTTTACCCTGGGTTCACACAAGTGAAACCCAGGGTAACCAGCGAGATTCCAAAACCGGTTCCCGCATTGCTCTTCTCCCGCGTGCAGTTCACACTGCCTTGTGCGAACCGCTGCGGGTGTCATTAACAAAGTTAATGACACCCCCAGTTTAGTTTACAGATTGCAGTGCAAACTATGAACTTGAACAGGAATCGGATCGCATATCTGAGAACACCCATGCTATCAGATTCTAGTGCGGGGAAAAACAAGTCCCTGCACTTTTCTGTGCGAGTTCAGCCATACAACTGTATGGTTGAACTCGCATTGCTCAGAGATCGCATGTGATCCGCACCTGCAGTGCGGGTGCGAATCACATGCGATCTCTGAGATCACGCTAGTGTGAAGCCAGGCTCAAAATTATCTTCTTATAATCTTTTCAAGAGCTATATCTAATGGTTATGCACAGTGTTAACACAACGTGTTAATGTGCATTAAGGCCACCCATACATTTTGTTTGGGCTGAAAGTGCACCCTAACACGGGAAAAAAAGGGACCTAACTTTTTTTTTAATTATTATTATTTTATTTTTTTTAAATGGTACTCTTCAATATGTGGCATTAGTGTTGCTGTGCAGGTGCTCTTTCCACTACTGTAAAAGCGTATTGGGTTCAAGGGTAGACTGACAACTCGTGGGACCCCTGGGGAATAAGAGATCATGGGGCCTCCTGTGTTCCTGCCCACACTCAAACCACACCCACACAAAGGGAATACACTGAAACTCCTCTTTTGTGGCTCTCGCTATAGTAGCTGGAGCAGGAGATATTGGCTTTTAACTGCTGCAGTGGAAGCCACAAAAGATCTGTTTCGGTTATTTAACACACCTGCTGCACTTGCTGATCACCTGTTAATGCTCAAATGATTCCCCCTGTTTGGGTACTATGCCTAGGGCCCTTGTGAAAAGAAAGATAAGTAATGCGGCGCGCTTAGCCCACCACAGTGAACAGTGGATGAGGCAAAGTTGCTTTAACAGATGGGAGGGGTCTATGGGGAATAGTTAAACAAAACCCAGGCTTACCTGTATAATGTATTTGATTGCTGTGCCACAAGCAAGAGTCCCGCAGACACACATAAACCTCAGAACATTCAGGAAAAAAAATTACTGTCTCTCCTATAGAGAACCATTTCTAAAGAACAAGGACTGTCTCTATATGTATATCGGGAACTGTTTCTGTATAACAAGGATTGTCTCTATATACAGTATAACGGGGACTGTCTCTATATAGCAAGGGCCATTTCTACAGAACAGGGACTTTCCCCCCTTTTTTTCATATATGCTATGGTCTAGAGGAGCGCTCCTGCTCATGTGCACATTGACAGCAGGTATTTGGCTTTGTTTCCAGCTATGGGTTTGTGATTTGATGTGATACACGCATCTACACACCTTTCCCATCCTGGAATTTCTATTTATAGGCATTACCCTTTTCCTATTTTTTTTGTTTTGTGTCTATACAACAAGGACCATGTCTACAGAACAAGGACAGTCTGCGGAATAAGGGCTGTCTCTATATAACGAGAACCGTCTCTCTATAACAAGGACTGTCTTCACAGAACAAGTACTGTCTTTTATATATAACAGGGCCTATCTCTACAGAACAAGGACTGTCTTTAAAATGGTCTGTCTATAACATGGAATATATATATATATATATATATATATATTATATATATATATATATATATATATATATATATATATATTAATATTATATAATCAGGGACTGTCCTTACCAATCCGGGATTAGAACTGTGATATATGCACTTAGTAGGGGGACAGAAGCCAATAAAAGAAGGGCAGTGGGATTTGTTTTTAAAACAGGGACTGACTCTATTGATCAGGGACCTGGATGATGCCATACACAGTAGTGGGTGAAGGAGAGGGACTGCTCTCCAGGTCATGGACTGTCTCTCTATCAGGGATCCTGTGTACTGTTACATGATGTGTATACATTGGGTGAGCGGTCCCTTTGCATGCAACCAGTGTTGTCCCGGTGTAGCGCACACACAGGCAGTAGACACGTACAAACACCCACTGGCAGGTAAACAACCAGCCCCCCCCCCACCTCGTTTATGGTCCCCTCACAGCTGATTATGATTCTTCCAGCACGGCCACGGAGTGTAAAAAGCAGGTTAGGGAGGGGGAGGTGAAGGAAGCACGCTGTATACACAGTGCTGGGTTCATAGGCTCATTCACCCATCAGACAGCTCTATAGACACAGTGCTCTTGTTCTCTGATCCTTCCCTCTGACAATCTAATGTGACCTCTATGGAAAGGGCAGGGGCTAGGGGTTCCCCCCTCCAGAATCCAGACACTGTGATCAGGACATCGCTGGTGCCGGCTGCTCTGGGGATTTAAATCCCATGCAGTGAAGGGTCAGGTGCACAGAGTAGCAAGCCCCTGAGAAGTGAATTAGAGGAGAATCCAGCCCGGTTCTGCGGGATGCCAGAGTGCCCGAATCATTAGTCCACCTCTGGTTGGTTTCATGCGTTTACTCCTAAATAGGGAGAACTATTTATGACTGAAGGGCTTAACTGACCTTTTGTCATCCTTCGAAAATAAAGAATGCATTTGTAGGACTCAATAGGAGAGGGGATCTTTCAAATTTTTGTTTCTTGTTTACAGATTTGCTATGTTATGCCTTCTTCAAGTGCCAGGTGTGCACAGTTTCCCCGTGCTCAAGACAAGGTACATCACTACATCAAATTAAAGGATTTAAGAGACCATCTAAAGGGAATAGAGGGGACCAGAGAGGTTCAAGAAGTGCAGTATACATTTGACTTGCAGTTGGCTCAGGGTAGGTTGCTGCTTCTTCTTACCCCTTATTCCTTTTTTTTTTCTCTTATTCATCTGCTACTTTAGAAGTTTGTAAGCTGCCTAATCTTTCTACCTGGACTGTGCATCATCCTCATTTTTATGCTTTAAAGTAAATCCTTAAAGATGCCACGGTTTTTTGTTTTTTATTTAAAATGTTTTTTTTATTGTGCACATTTAGCATTATATATTGCATACAAAGCTTAATAACTAACAGGCCTGTCTAGGTGGAGCAGTATTAACAGGCTAGTGTCTTCTGTATGCTTTCTCCCATTGCACTGTAGACTAAATGACTTATCTAAGTTATTATAGGTTGTAATATATTATGTTCTAACAGGTGTAAAATATATCTTGTCGTTTTTAAACGTTTGTACTTTACAATTTTTTTTTTCTCCTGCAGAGGATGCAAAGAAGCAGGCTGTAAAGGAAGAGAAGTATGATCCTGGCTATGATGAAGCTGCTGGTGGGAATTCCAATGAGCAGATGCCTAATGGAGAAAGCGGATCGTGCAACTTGCCTAACTTGGAAGGTAAGTGCTCTTGTGTTTTTGCTTTCCTTCAAGGCTAGTATGCATGTGTTTTGCAGATGTTTCTTGTATTTCCAATGCACTTACATTGTCTTGAATGGAGGAATGAAAGCAAAGCACATAACAAAATCATAAATCGCAAGCTTAAAATAAAACCTATTGAAGTATGTCTCTTATTTGCTACCTATTGGTCTGTAAAATTTAAAGAAATTTTAAGAAAATGTGTGCAAAAAAATACCCATCAATCATGTCAAATTCAGAGCTATCCTGTGTATTCTGAACACTTTCAGTATTATCTCAATGAGTCTAAGTCTAGTACACGCTATTCATTTTTTTTTTTTGTTCAACACAACAGGCTGAACGAAAAAAAAAAAAATTAAAGCGCACTGGAGAAGCTGCTGTAATAACTATGCCTTGTTAGTATAGCGATCTACCCTGCTGAGCTATTGTGTTGTGACAGGGGATGGCCCCCCGCCAGGACACGTTAATCAGGGGCTGAACAGCAGACTTTTTTCGGTCATGCTCCTTCGACAGAAGCCAGCTGAATGGCTGGCTGAACGGAATGTTCTGACAGAAGCCGGCTTCTATCGGACTGTCTTCCGTATACATGGGCCGCATGTCGGCCAGTTTCTATTGAACCGGTCGATGATGCCCGTGTGTACGGCCCTTAAGTCCTTCTGTTTCTTATCTTGTACTAGATAACAGTGTCTGTGTTGTAGGGAATAGGATAGGAGCAGGTGAATTGTTTAGCAAAAGACAACTGGGCAGGGCTGACACCAAGCAGTCCAAAAGACTGTGTGTTATCAGTCCACAACATGACCCAAATGCATTTCTGGCAGATTAACAGCTGTTTTTCTGCACTTGCAGGGTTTTTAATGGGATAAGACCTAAGGAAATGTGCATGTATTGCAGAGACATACTCAGTCTACTTTTTTGTTTTTTTGTTCTGACATACACTTATTTGAACAACCCTTGTACACTAACGCTTAACATCCTTTCCCAGACTTCAAAAAATGAATATTTTAAATATAGCTTTAGTTTGTAGGGGAAAACGCAATCTATGTTTTTCTTGACTCAAAACAGTGCATGTCTGTGCTTCTGGATCTCCACCATTCTGCATATTTGGGTCTGATTTGTATGTCTTTTATTGAGTGAATTCAGAGAAAATTTACTATCCATTCCTACGTACGTTTTTATCTCTGCTATAGAGAAGATGCGTTATTGGTAAGTCATCAGTCTAGAGCAGGGGTCTCCAAACTTTTTAGCCCGAGGGCCACAGTGTAGATTTTACAAATATTCGGGAGCTAAAAAAATTAGTTATTTATAAATTTAATGTAAAACTCATCATAGCCTTTCCGCATGTCTGTGTCCCCCAGATACCCCCCCCCCCCCAATCTGTCACAGCACACCCCTCCCACCCCTCATACCTCTGCCCAAACACACCCCTCCACCATCACACACACACCTTTTGGGTTCTCCAGTCCTGCAGACAGTTCCTCTCAGTCCTGCGACTCCTCCTCCAGATGATCTCAGTGGAGAAATCTGCAGCACACCATTGTGGGTTAGCTGTCAATGGGGCAGGCATGACAAGACCTGCATACAAATCTCTGGTGGCGGTGGCAGCTGCACAGAGCAGGGAGCCTCCTCCACCCCAACTACCTCCTCTGATGGGACCAATCCCCCCCCCCGCCAGACTCCAGCGTGCTTAGCCAGCCCACACATCTGTGCTGCCGGACATTGGGGCCCCACCTCCCTAGAGCTACAGGATAAAGGTAAGGCTGGCATCTTTAAGAACTACTAGAAAACAGCCCGGTTTCACATCAGTTACCACTAAATACCCACACTACGTTAAGGGGGAGATTTACTAAAAGTGGAGTACTCCATCTGTTGCAGCTGTGCATGTCAGCCAATCTGCTTCTAATTTCAGCTTGTTGAATTAAACTTTGAAAATTAAACCTGGAAGCTGATTGGTTCCTATGCAGAGCTGAACCAGATTTTGCACCATGCAGTTTTAGTAAATTACTCCCTGTGTGTGTCTGGTTCAGATGCAGAAAACTATTTCAGGTATTTATGCTTGTATGGCGGATTGTTCTAGCTGGAATCCTATTTTGATTCCAGTGCTGTGCTACCCTGAAGGCAAGGCTGAGTGAAGAGTAGTAAATAAAAGCCATTAAAGATCCCTCCTCGAAGCATAGAAGGACATAACAATAAAGTTTTCAAGTTTTTTTGTGCAGTGAAAATTGTAAGAAGTTTTATATTTGATAGAATTGATTTGATTTAACTGTTTTGATTTTGTTATTTTCCAGCACCCTGTAACTCGGAGTCTGTGCAGAACGGGCAGCCGCCATCTCAGCCCCATACTGAGCACGGGTCTGTGCTTAACCACTGTGAGGACCAACCACAAGAAAGCAGCAGTGCTTAAGATTTGCTGCGTGTTCCAAGCTATGCAAGTGTCGCTGCAGTTTTATTGCAGTCACAAAGAACTGAACCTCAGTTGCAGTTGACTAACTGAAGCCTTTTTTGTTTAAAATGTTACCTCCCTTATTTTTATTAAAATGTAAGCTGTAGTAGTAACAATTATTTTAAGGTAGGAATTTAAAAAAAAAAATACATTTTTGGGAAAAAGCATATTAACTAGAGTAGTCACAGTTGCGCTTTGTATTTAATGTTGGCTGTGTGATGCAGTTGTTCATGAACTGCATGCTCTACACTTCTTTTAGGAAATTATCAATTGTTCCATTTTTTTTATATGGATATAACAGTGGTGCTGTACCTTTTGGACATCAAACATTTTGTTTACTTTTAACGAAGTAGCAAAATATGTGATTTCTTCTCAAGCTGGATTGTGCTTGAGCATTCTTTTACCATGTTTATGCATACTGTATTTATGCATACAGTATATTTGTCAGGCGATGTTCTCTGCAGGGAAGGTTTTTATGGTATATAATACTTTAGTCCATTCTGACTGGCTACAGACCAATTTAGTTCCTTGCAATAAATTAGTGAACTTAACCCAATGGCAGCAGTTAAAGATGAGTAAATATTATGTTCTTTATTTAATGTCTTACAAAGTGTTTTTGTACTTGAATTGCATAATTTAAGGACGCTCTCATTTTTAATCCCATGTCAAGGCTGTTATTTATTTTTTTTATTGTATGTGGTTGAATGCAGTGTAAGTGATATCATTGTGCATCGAAAAGGATGCAACAAACAGGAGCTCATATTTTTACCACCTTAGCCATTGTATAGCAAAGTACTTTTGTAGCAAGGTAAGGTCAAAACTTGCACAATGGACATCAGTGTGCAGAGGCTTATAAAAGCCAATCAGAAATTGGCTAATTCATTGCTGAAAGTTGCTATGTAAAGTACATGTTGTATGTGCTTCTACTTCAGTTGTTCCCCTATTGCATGGCTAATTTAATCATAAAGTGATGTCCAGTTTAGTCCTCACATGCCCTGCCCCTTAGAAATGCCTTGGCATTAAAGCGGTGTTAATCCAAAAATATAATATATTGCAGCTTACCAATCCTTATATGCAGTGGCTGCATTGATCTTCTTCTTCTTCTTCTTTTTTTTTTTTTTTTTTAGGATCTTCCCTCTTTTCTCTTGGTAATCCGGCTAGTAGGAATGGGCTCGGGCGTGTTCGAGATCCCGCCTGCCCGATCCCGCCCAGGAAGCTAACGCTGCACACCGCTAATCAGACAGTGGGACCTTTCCTGATCCACAGCTGCAGCGATTGCTTCCTGGCAGGATCGGGCAGGAGGGTTTGGGACTAGGATCCCGAACACATCTGAGCCCATCTCTGCCAGCTAGTAAGCACCCCTGTTAGTGGTAAAGGGATATTTAAAAGCTCCCAAAAAAGAAAAAAATTAAAATACAGGTTATACTTGCATGATATGTGCAATGGTTTTGCACAGACTAGCCCAGATCCTCCTCTTAGTCCCCCGTCAGTGTTTCTGCCCCCTCTCTCTTGGTGAGTGCCCCTGTAGCAAGTCGCTATAGATACACCTAGAGCACATAGGGCACAGCATGGCCCTGCTATCCCCTTACTGCCTGTGATTGACAGCAGTAAGAGCCAATGGCTCCCGCTGCTGTGTCTCAGCCAATGAGGATAGAGAGACCCGGGATAGCCGCTGCTCTTGTGCACATCGCTGGATCGAGATGGGGCTTGAGTAATTATTAGGGTAGGAGGGGCTGGGGGGGATGCTACACATAGGTTTTTTTTTTTACCTTCATGCATAGAACCACTTTTAAATTGCTTGTCTCAACCCTCTGACTGCTACATCTGGAGGACAGCTTGTTCTGTTGAAACAGACTTGCTAGCTAGATAACTAGGTGACAATTAAGAAAAGCAACTTAAAAAAAAACAAATGCATCAATCGCATCTAAGAATTGGTAAACTGCAATATGATATTTACCTATGGGTTTAATACTGCTTTAAGCAAAACAATTTATGCAAGTCCTAAAATCCTGGACTGTGTATGGATCTTTGGACTTGGACACTTTTGTAGTGCAAAAAAAAGCTGGAATTTGTATGTGATTTGTTGCTGCAGGGCAATTCACATCATGTTTTTCAAATTCTTATCTGTGTAACAGATTTTATACATGGTTTTATTAGGTATTAAAGATGAATTGAATTTACAGTGTAAAATATGTGTGCCCTTGCTTTACAGCCTGTGAAAAAGAATAAAGTGTATTCCCTTTTGTGCCTGGATTGTTGACAAAACTGTAACTTTCAGCCATTTAGGATGTTTATAACTGTGTATTGAGTTGTATAAAAGACCTCTATTGGGAAAGATAAGCAACTGGTTTCTAAGGGCTGCTGGAAATTGCTTACAAACCATGGCAAGGAAGGTGATGACCCTTCCTTTTTATCTCACAGCTGTGCTAGTGTTTACACAAAGTACATAATTCACACCATGGGCATCATGCATTCTGTAGCTCTGCATTATTACAGTTTTCTAGTAAACCTCTAATGACACTATATAAAAATCAGGTTGGAAATATCAAATATGGGACCACTTTATGGTGCTATATGTAGAATGGTCATGTCACGTTCATGAATTGCCTTCCAATCATCTGGATGATGCCATTACCGTATTTTTGTTTTCTCTGGTTGTCATATCAATATTTTTCCTTTTTTGTTAGGGTTTTCATACTGCTGTTGGTCTATTTAAAAGTTGTTTCTGATATATTGATGATATAATCTTTTACAACATTGTAAGCCAACATATTTTAAAGTATACTTTTTTTTTTCTTTAATTTGTCCACAAAATAAAAAGCTTCAGAAATGTTGAGCTTCTGTGTAATTCATTTTGGGGTCTCCGTGTAAGGCTGGGTTCACATATATGTGAATTGGATGCGTCTCTCAATGGAGCCGGTTCACACAGGTCCTGGGAGGCCGCGGCGTGAATTGCAAAAGGGTCCTATGGGTCCGGTTCAGGCAAAAATTCAGACCTGAATCACACCTGAATCACACCTGAACCGGACCCCAGGCACGAACCCGCGTCCGCACATATGTGAACCTGGCCTAATAGAGTAGTATCAACAGTAAATATGAAAAAAATCTGAGTCAGAATTACCCGGTAACTCCTTTTCTGAGAGTCTTCCAGGACAGCCCATGAGACCTAGGGCTGCTCCTACCAGAACAGGAAACACGTTCACCCCCACCGGATAAAAGGGCAGTCCTTCAGGTCCCATGTCAGTATTTCTCAAGAACCGTAGGACGTACCTGCAAAACATGTGCATAATACACATAACTCAAGACATAACCGGGTGAGAACCCACTGTCCTGGAAGGCTGTCAGAAAAGGAGTTATCAGTAAGTCTAACTCATCTTTTCTCAAGGCGTCTTCCAAGACAGCCCATGCGACGATGAGCCAGAACTTACCAGTCTATGGAGGGACCACTGCCTGAAGTACCTCATGACCAAACGCCTGCTCCTGAGAAGATGGGAGGTCCAGGCGATAATGTTTAACGAAGGTCGAAAAACTGGACCAGGTGGCAGCTTTGCATATTTGCTCCAGCCCTTTCAGCCTAAGACGCAGACAAAGCTCTTGTTGAATGCGCATTAACAAAAGGTGAAGAAACCTTCATAACCCTGTAGAATTCAGCAATAGCCTTCTTTATCCCTCTGGCTAAGGTGGCTTTAATGCACACTTTCCTTTTTGTGTGTTCCTGAAAAGAGAACAAAGGCATCTGTTTTCTTAAAGGTTTTGGTTATTTCTAGATAGACGAGAAGAACTCCCCTGACATCTAAGAAACTACATTTATTTTCTTTCTCTCCCTTTACATACTGCAAAAGGTTGGTAGCACAATATCCTGAGATCTGTGGAAGGAACTGGCCTACCTTTAGGCAAAAACCCCGGGGTTTGTTTGTAACACAACCCGATCCTCAAAGATTGTGAGGAAAGGCTACCTGACTGAAAGGGCCTGCAACTCACTTACCCTACGAGCTGAGATAATTGCCACAAGGAAAATTGTCTTTAGCGTAAGTAATTTAACTGAATTATCTTTCATGGGAACTCTACCAGAGCCTGACGGACTAGAGACAGGTCCCAGGTAAGACATGTTCTAACAACTACTGGCTTAGCTCGAGATATTGATTTAAAGAACCTAGATATAGTGGGATTTTCCAGAGAGAATACTGGAGAAAAACACTAATACCTGTGTACCTTTTAACATACTAATGGAAAGACCCTTGTCAACACCCTCCTGAAAAAATTCCAAAATTGATGGAACGTTGCGAGTCAGTCTTTGATTTTTCAGATAACCAAGAGTTGCATTTCTTCCAAACCTTGGAATATATAGCTCTTGTAACTGGCTTCCTACAATTAACCAGGGTATTAACCACTTTGTCTGAAAATCCCTGGGAGCTTAGTATCTTCTCTTCAGATACCAAGCCATCAAGTTTAAGGATGCCACCTGCGGGTGCAGCACTGGACCCTGAGACAATAAGTCTTGTCTCTTTGGGAGGCTGAGTGGAGGCCACTTGGGCCAAAAAGGAGCTATTAAGATGATATCTGTTTCTTCCAGAAGAAACTTGCGGAGGACTACCGGAATTAGCCTGATAGGCGGGAAGGCATAGCAAAGGTAGATTTGCTAGAGCATCGATTCCCAGAGATTGATCTGCTGAGTTCAGGGAAAAGAACTTCTCTGTCTTGCAATTGCTTTGATTTGCAAAAAGATCTACTTTGGGAGATCCTCATCCGTTGGTAAGTTATGCAAAAACCTCTGGGTGGAAGGACCAATTGTCTCGACACACCTGGTAGCGGCTGAGATAATCTGCCAGGCAATTTTGCGTCCCTTTTTAAGTGTACTGCTGTGATCGAAGGCCAGATTTCCTTCCGCCCATAAGATCCCCTGAGCTATAAATTGATGGATCCGGCTTCTCGTTCCTTCTTGTTTGTTGAGGTATACAACAGTAGCAATAGTGTCGACTAGAATCTGCAGATTGTGACCCCTGACATCTGTTTAAAATGCTTCCAAGGCTCTTTGTACCGCCAGAAGCTCCCTCTGATTTGATGAAGCCTTTGCTTTCCCGGGGGACCATCTTCCCTGTACTACTGTGTTTTAGATGGGCTCCCCATCCCCAGAAACTTGCATCTGTTGTGATCCTCTGGGATATTGGAATGGACCATTGCAGACCTTTTGTCAAGTGAGGTTGTGACCTCCACTACCACAAGCTTCTTTTTATCCTGGAGGGTATCTGAACCCTCATCTCTAGGGAACTTGTGTATCCGTCCCAGTTTCTTAACAGAAACCGCTGCAGTGGTCGTTGGTGTAACCTTGCCCATGGAACTGCGGAAAGCAAGAGGTCATCAGACCCACTGCTTTTGAGATTTTTCTGAGCGAGATCCAGTAAATTGGTCTGCAAGGCTGAAATCAGCTGAACTATCTTTGAGTTTTTTTCTTGCAGGAGGAAAGTCTTCTGATTTTATCGAACAAATTTCGTATCTCAGATAAGTCATCTTCTGGGCCAGAATCAGGGAAGACTTCTCTCTGTTGACCAGCCCAGCGACTGTAGGAAATCCTGTACGGTCTGGAGATCTGCCTCTAGGTTCTGGTATGACTCTGCCACCATTAGGAGGTCGTCCAGATAAGGGATGATTGCAATCGCTTTTAACCTCAACGGAACCAGTGCTTCTCCCAAAACCTTTTGTAAAGATGTGTGGGGCTGATGACAACCCGAAGGGTGGGGCCTGGAATTGAAAGTGACATCTTGACGGCTAGCCTCAATTTTTTTGCCAAGCTGGATGAAAAGGGATGTGCAAATATGCATCCCTCAAGTCCAGTGTAGCCATAAAGCAGTTCGGGTAAAGCAGATTTCTGATTGAAAACACTATTTCCATGCGAAAATGTCTGTACCTGATCGTGCGGTTTAGAGACCCGAGGTTCAGGATAAGACGATACTTTCCCTGTAGGCTTCCTTATGACAAAGATATGGTAACAAAAGCCTTTGCCCTGTACTGACCGAAGGACCGGGATCAGGACCTTCTGATCTAATAAGTCTCCAATCTGGAGGCCCAGAGCTGTCGCTTTTACTCTATCTGGGGGGGGTTGTTGAGGGTTAAGCAAGACTCCCCTTACCTCTGCCTTTGTGCCCTGTCCAATGCTTTTTGGGCCTCTTGTCCTTTTCCCTTGGACCCTGCTGCCTGCTTTGGCCACACAATTTTTTTTCTGGCTGTCGGCTTTTTCTTGTTTTCAGGAAAGACCTTTTTCCTGTCACCTGTGCACTTTAGTGCATCTTGCAGACCAGGGCCAAAAAGATGGTCGCCTGTTAAGGGTAGATCACATAGGCGCAACTGAGGACAGTCACCTGACCAGGCTTTAAGCCAGAGACTTCTTGCCAAATTCACCAAGGCCGAATTCACCTAGCTGTTCTAACCGACTCCATGGAAGAATCTGCCAGAAAACCAAATGCCCGAGAGGAGTGGGAAGGATTTAGGAATTTGTTCTCTTGAAGTTCCTGCCAAAAGATGCATTTTTGTATTTGTGTCGACCATACCGCCAGGTTTCTGGCTACACAAGTAGACGCTAAGGCTGGTTTTAAGACCTAAAATATCTCCTTTTATCCATCAGATCCCTAAGCGTGCCCTTCTCCTCAAATGGAAACCTTTTTTTTTTTTCTTTTTTTTTTAGGTTACCGGAAAAAATGTTTTTCTCTGGATTTTCCCATTCTAGCTTAATCGTATCAAGAAGGGATCTGTGCACAGGGAAAACGCTAGCCTTTTTCTTATGCATTTCTTCATACATAAGGTCATGTTTAGACATTTGTACCTTCTCCTCTTCTATGCCAGGAGTTGCATAGATAGCATTCAACAAGTCATCAACATCATCTAGTGACAGCTTGTACCTTGAGCCCCTTACAGATTCTCTATTCTTAGGCCCTCCATCTGATCCCGATTCTTCCTGAGAAGAATGGGGAGATCTAGTTTCACTTTCCGTGTTCTGTGGCGGAGCGCCAGAACCAGCCGGAGTCCTATCTTGGGATGGACCCTCTGAGGGAACCGGTATCTTAGCGATAAGGAATTTAAAAGAGCTAAAAGTTGACGTTCTCTCATCCCTAACTGAAGTCAGCATTTTCTGACAACATACTACTGGGTCATCTTTAACTAGGCTGTCTATACAAGTGCGGCAGACTGCTTCACTCCATGAGGAGCTCTATTTGTTTCTGCAAACTGCACACTTCCTCTTAAGTGGCTGCGCTTGGGTCTTGTCCTGAGTCTTGGCCTGAAACAGAAAACAAATGACCCAGGATACAACTTAAGCCACTCCATAACACCCCTGTGCAGGAGAGAGGGAAAAATGTGCCTCCTCCACAAAGTCCCACAAGGTACAAGGGGCGAAGATTCTCAGGATTTGCAAGGGGGTACAAGTAATCCAAGCTTACCTGTGAGGTGCTGGGTCCTGCATCCACTACCTGTGCAGGTGCTGCAGAGGAATCCATCCCGCCCCTGTGGTGGTCCGCAGCCTCTGTTGGGTCTTCACCCTTTTGAATACCAGCCGCTCAGCGTCCTCTGTTCTTGCCGCTTGGAGACCGGAACCAGCGTCTCAGGCGCCTGCTGATGACGTCAGCCGATTGGAAGTGACCCGCCTGGTACTCCCTGTGGGCCAGCTTGGAGCGCAGCGGCCCCACCCCACCCATCTGCGGCTTTACGGTTTTCCCCTGCACAAACAGCCAGGCTGCCAGCGGGGAAACGCGCCACTCCAGACCACGCGGCCTATGCTGCTGGGGCTACAGACAACACAGCGGTCCTGGCTTTCCTCAAGTACTGAGAACAAAGAAAAGGACAGCAGCAACACCCTACTTCCCCGGTGGAGGTGCCGCTCTGGGACAGAGTAGACCGTAGGAAATCTCTCCCTAACGGCAACAAGAGCATCGCTCATGAGACCTAGGGAAACCAGGTTCCAGGAAACATGTTGCCCCCCCCCACCTGTCCGGAGGAAACACGAATACTGACATGGGGCCTGGAGGATTGCCCTTTTATCCGGTGGGGGTTAATGTTTTTCCTGTCCTGGTAAGAGGAGCCCTAGGTCTCATGGGCTGTCCTGGAAGATGCCTTGAGAAAATATATTTCTTAATCGTATCATCACAGGGCACAGAAGAGTTTATTTTAAAGATGGCTGTAGACTGATCAAAATTTGGCTGGTTCAGCAGGGATTGGCTAAATTTTGGTCAGCGTGTGGCCCTCCCTGCACCACGAAAAGTTGATCATTTTACTTCTGCTGAAGGGACATGCTGGTCATGCTGGTGTATTCTGACACTGGCGAGTCCTGCTATCAGAATACAACGTCCCTGTGGGATGATGGGATTCCGCCATCCACACACTTAGGAAAAAAAAAAAAACTTTCAATGAGCCTACTGACTGAATGGGAAAACACAAAAAAACTGCCCAGGTCCGTGGACACTGGCCAATAGCAAAGCTTGACACTGCACAAACCTCTCCCACTTCCAGCATTACCTCAGTTTTTTTGGTAGTGTCTGTAGCTGATCTATCTACTTGAACTGTATTACTTTGCTGAGCATCAGTGTGCAATAGCAGTGGTACTTTTCTAGAACTGTCCCTGTGGATGTTTATATCTCAGAGGGTGACGGTACCCAGACCCTGATTTGAAAAACAGTGACAGCCTATAAGCTGCATTGGCACTGGATGCGATTTTGGCAGGCAGTTGCACGTGTGAGTTATCTGGTTGAGCTGTTGGCAGTGCTCTGGATATGTTTATCTGAAAAATCACCAGAGGAATGAGCATTTTACTTTCTTCTTAGAAAGCGGTAAAAAAATCTGTCTTCGTCTGGAACCAAGATGGTTCCTTTCGTTCACTTCAGAACTCGGGGGGCAAAACACTGTGGAGGTAAGTGAGAAACGTTGGGTGTGAATAGATGGTTTTGGAGGCTCCAGCTGGTTGGGAAACAATGATCACTTTGTTGGTGTGACATAAAACATGGCTAATATATTTCAGGGGATTGGTCAGTGCGATGTGTTCTTCATAATTCTTTGTCGGATTTTAGCTTCACAAGATGTGAAGAAAAAAGGGATAATGCTTTTTCCTGGCACCAACATGAAAGCATCCATCTTGTAGTATGCTGCCATGGATTGGCACCAGGAAAGTAAAATTACGGTATTTGATACAATTTTCCGTTATCCTGGTGCCAACATGGCAGCATGCTACCACATGTATGCTGCCATTAATTGGCACTAGGAAAGGAAAATTACGGTAAGTATTTGATACAATTTTCCATTTACTAGTGCATGCCTGAAAAGTGCAAGAGAGCAGGACACATCAATTGTAGACGATCACTTTGTAATACAACCCATTCAGTTTAAAATAGAAATAAAAGGCAAAAACATTTTTGTATTTTTATAGAAGTGATCACATTCCCTCTGTTCTCAGCTGCATAAGAGCTGGAGGGAGGAGAAGCAGCAGGACACTGAGCTTCCAAGTAAATGGCTGTGCAGTGGGGGCATGTCAGGAGCATGTCCCAGCATAGCTAGAGAATTGACCACAATGTGTTCTCCTGCTTAGGGTGGTCAGTTTTTAATATGAAAGAGGGACTGGCGGGAACACCAGGTATTTCACACAAAGGAAGCAATACAAAGAGGACAGGACACTTTATCATACAAGGACATGGTAAAGCAGGCACATATCAGGAATATGAAGTGTTGGGGTAACAAACGCTTTAAACATGATTTGTACCGTAAGTTACTTCAATGTGAAGCTGCAAACGTAACGTTAAGGTTTAAATATATAAAGCAATCCATCAGATTGCATTTGTCTTTGTTCATGTACAGGCTAGAAAGGGAAGTAACTGCTTGGTTTTGCTATGTGTCAACTTTTCCTTTTTTAGTTTTTATAATTTTGACTTTTTGCATCCAGACTGGACTAAAGAGAACACTTTTAGAAATATGGAAGCTGCCATTGCTAACACCAGGGCTGGTATCCTTGCTTCCCTGCTTTGTGAACTGCCCTGGAAAAAGCAAGCAGCCATTGATGTGTCAGAGCAACTGATATGCATGTATTTTGGGTCAGCGGGTCCCTAAAGCTGGCTATACACTAGTAGAATTTTTTTTTTTAATTTTTTCACTCTAAGAATGTTTTCCTTTAAAGGTTCGTTCCATTTCCTGATCATTAGGTGGGTAAAATTTGACATTTGTTTTTGGACCACAATGACAACAAAATTCTAAGGGGCAGGATGGAAAACTTTTCTTGAACAAATTTCTTACAGTTGATGTAGCTTTTGTTCAGTAAAGTCCATTTGTTAAAGTGTTTGAACTACTTTTAAATGACATTCATCAAGCCACTGAGGATGTACTGAGAATTTTCATACCAATTTTTGTTTAAAAATCTATCTAGTGTATAGCCAAAATATGAGCCACAGTACACTCAAGCAGGGGGCCAGTTCTATAATGTATGGCCAAAAGAAGCTTGAATGTAGATCTGATATTCTATTATAAAGTTTGTTAGTTTTTTCATATAACTGTTAAAGCTCGCTGTTGTGCTGGAAGCCTTTCTGTCTTTTCCACTCATTTCTTAAAGACCCAATGACTTTTAAATGTGCTCCCTGAAAAACGTTAAGAGAAATGTCCATCTTTTGCAAGTATTTCTGTGCATGTATGTATCTGTGACTTTTTATCTGAAAATAGGAAACAAAAAAAGCAATAAGAATTATAAAGACTAGACTAGTTAAAAAAAAGCAGTTTATGTATTTACCTCTTTTACGCTCAGTCTTAGTAATTTTTCCATTAATTTCAGGTTTATGGTTACTTTCATGTATTAATAAGCTATTAATAAAACTATGTTGCTGTGGTATTGTTATGGCTGTTTTTAGAATATGTTGGTGTGGTATAAATATTTCTTATTAAATAATAAAAAACACTATTGGTGAAAAGTGCTTTTATTTATTTATTTTAACAAATTGATGTGTCAGTTAAGTTATGAATATTCTTAACCACTTCAGCCCCGGAAGGGGTTTGGCCCTCTTCCTGACCAGACCATTTTTAGCGACATTGCGTCTAATTAAGGTCGTGCGAAGTTGTACCCAAACAAAATTGATGTTTTTTTTTTTTTGTGTTTTTGTTTTTTTTCCCCACAAATAGAGCTTTCTTTTGGTGGTATTTGATCACTTCTGCAATTATTTTTTGCACTATATAAACAAAGAGCAACAATTTTGAAAAAAAAGCTATTTTTTTTTACTTTTTTCTATAATAAATATCCACCAAAAAAATAAAAAAAATAAAAAATTTCTTCCTCAGTTTAGGCCGATATGTATTCTACATATTTTTGGTAAAATAAATCGCAATAAGCGTATATTGATTGGTTTGCGCAAAAGTTATAGCGTCTACAAAATAGGGGATAGATTTATGGCATTTTTATTATTAATGTTGGTTTGGTTTTTTTTTTTTCTTACTAGTAATGGCGGCAATCCTTTTTTTTTTTTTGGGACTGCGGTCAGATCGGACACTTTTGACACTTTTTTTGGGACCATTGACATTTATACAGCGATCGGAGCTAAAAATACCCACTGATCACTGTATAAATGTCACTAGCAGGGAAGGGGTTAACACTAGGGGGCGATCAAGGGGTTAAATGTGTGTCCTAGGGAGTGATTCTAACTGGGGGGATGGGACTGCCTGAAGGAAGAGACCGATCGCTGTTCATACTTAGTATGAACAATAGATGTGTCTCCTCACCCCTGACAGAACAGAGACGACACATTGACAGACCTCCGTTCTGTGTGTCTCAGGAGCGATCGCGGGTGATCGGCGAACATCGCGGCCGCCAGGCACGTGCATCGGCTACGTTGTCGCACCACAGGCTACGTTGCGCGCCCCGTAGTGGTCTTAAAGCATCCGACATACACCTATGGAGATTTGCCCAGGTGAGGCAACCTGCCACAGTATAACTGCGACGGCTGGTTGTCTAGTGGTTAAATACTGGAGAAAATATGTTGCAAACAAGGTATGTTGGGAAGATAGATTGGTTTTAGGGTATTTTCGGTGGGTGACTTTAAAGACCTGTTATGACAATGGAACAAATATAGACTGTGGAACAGCTAGCTTTCATAGCGTCAACTATCAGAACTGGGCTTATGCAAGAAACAAGAACTAAATTTAAAAAGTTGTACTGGATCCATATCACTATTTAAAGATGGCTAGTCATGGCTATATTATATTACTTGTCCAGTCATGGCTATATTATTAATATATATTATACAGTGCATCTGGAAAGTATTCAGTGCTTCACTTTTTTCCACAGTTTGTTATGTTGTAGCCTTATTCCAAATGGATTAAATTCATTATTTTCCTCAAAATTCTACAAACAATACCCCATAATGACAACGTGTTAGAAGTTTGCAATCGTTGCAAATAAAAATTTAAAAAAATCCTGTGTACATAAGCATTCACAGCCTGTGCCATGACACCCAAAATTGAGCTCAGATGCATCCTGTTTCCACTGTTAATCCTTGACATGTTTCTACAACTTTTATTGGAGTTCACCTGTAGTAAATTCAGTTGATTGGACATGATTTGGAAAGGCAAAAAAACAGTCTATATAAGGTTCCACAGTTAACCGTGCACGTCAGAGCACAAACCAAGCCATGGAGTCCAAGGAATTGTCTGTAGACAGAATTGTATCAAGGCACAGATCTGGGGAAGGGTACAGAAACATTTCTGCAGCATTGACGGTCCCAATGAGCACAGTGACCTCCATCATCCGTAAATGGAAGAAGTTTGGAACCACCAGGACTCTTCCTAGAGCGGGCCGCTTGGCCAAACTGAGTAATCGGGGTGAGAAGGCCTTAGAACCCCATACATACAATTAGATTTTCTGCAGATTTTTGTCTTCAGATTTACGTAAACCATGTAGTGCAAGGGCCTGCTTGATTGCATACAAATTGAAACTCTTAAGGTTTGACCTCATATTATATGTTTTTGGTAAATCTGAAGACAAAAATCTGCAGAAAATCTAATGGTGTGTATAGGGTCTTAGTCAGGGAGGTGACCAAGAACCTGATGGTTACTCTGACAGAGCTCCAGCGTTTCTCTATGGAGAGAGGAGAACCTTCCAGAAGAACCACCATCTCTGCAGCACTCCACTAATCAGGTCTGTATGGTAGAGAGGCTAGACAGAAGCCATTCCTCAGTAGAAGGCACATAACAGCCTGCCTGGAGTTTGCCAAAAGGCACCTGAAGAGCTCTCAGTCCATGAGAAATAAAATTCTCTGGTCTAATGAAACGATTGAACTCTTTGGCCTGAATGGCAAGCATTATTATCTGGAGAAAACCAGGCATGGCTCATCACCTGGCTGATACCATCTCTACAGTGAAACATGGTGATGGCAGCTTCCTGCTGTGGTGTGGATGTTTTCCAGCGGCAGGAACTGGGAGACTATTCAGGATCAAGGGAAAGATGAATGCAGCAATGTACAGAGACATCCTTGATGAAAACCTGCTCCAGAGTGCTCTGGACCTCAGACTGGGGCAAAGGTTCATTTTCCAACAGGACAACGACCCTAAGCACAAAGCCAAGATAACAAAGGAGTGGCTACAGGACAACTCTGAATGTTCCTGAGTGACCCAGCCAGAGCCCAGACTTGAACCCGATTGAACATCCCGAGAGATCTGAAAATGGCTCTGCACCGACTCTCCCCATCCAACCTGATGGAGCTTGAGAGGTCCTGCAAAGAAGAATGGGAGAAATTGACTAAAAATAGGTGTGCCAAGTTGTAGCATCATACTCAAAAAGACGTGAAGTTGTAGTTGGTGCCAAAGGTGCTTCAACAAAGTATTGAGCAAAGGCTGTGAATATTTATGTAGATTCGGTTTTTTTCGTTTTTTATTTTTAATACATTTGCAAAGATTTTAAACTTCTTTCACGTTGTCATTATGGGGTATTGTTTGTAGAATTTTGAGGAAAATAATTAATTTATATTAAAGTGAAGCGTGAATACTTTCTGGATGCACTGTAGTTACATTAGTCCAGCTTGGACCAAATGTATAAATATATATACACACATTCACATTATACCTGGCTGATCCCCCTGGAGGCTCAAAATCACTGAAGTAGACACTGCTACTCCAGCGATCACCACTTTCTTCCAGGTTCGGTGCAGATTAGCTGGCCTGATGCATTGTGAATACAGGTGGTCGGCCACTCAGTAGAGTCTCCATTTAGAGAATGCTTTGCATTTTCTGAATGAATGCAAAGCATTCTCTGATTGGATGATGCGGGGAGGTAAAGTCATACTCTCCACCCCATCCAATCAACTTTGCATTAATTTAAAAAATGCAAAGCATTCTCTGAAAGGTGCCCATGCCAACCGGTCGACCTCCTATGTTCACAATACATCAGGCTGACCACTCTGGCATAGGACCCAGAAACAAGTGAAGATCACTTGAGTAGAGGCAGCTACTTCAGTGCATTCAAGCTTCCAGGGGTAGCAGCCAGGTATGATTATTTATTTATATATATATATATATATATATATATATATATATATATATATATATATATATATATATATATATAATGTATGTGTGTGCATCTCATAAAATTAGAATATCATCAAAAAGTTAATTTATTTCACTAATTCAATTCAGAAAGTGAAACTCATATGTTTTTCAAATATGCATTACACACAGAGTGATATATTTCAAGCATGTCTTTCTTATAATTTTGATGATTATGGCTTATAGGTAGTGAAAACCCAAAATTCAGTATCTCAGAAAATTAGAATATTCCATAAGACTAATAAAAAATAAAAAAAATAAAGTATTTTTAATACAGAAATGTTGGCTTACTGAAAAGTATGTCCATGTACAGTATAGTATGCACTCAATAATTGGTTGGGGCACCTTTTGCATGAATTACTGCATCAATGCGGGTGGCATGGAGGTGATCAGCCTGTGGCACTGCTGAGGTGTTATGGAAGTCCATGTGACTTCGATAGCAGCCTTCCAGCTCGTCTGGTGTCTCTCATCTTCCTCTTGACAATACCCCACAGATTCTCTATGGCAGGGGTCTCCAACCACCGTGCCGCAGCCCACTACCGAGCCGTAGCGTCTCCGCAGCGGGCGGCATGACATTACAAGGCAGGCGGGTGGGTGAGAGAGCCTGGTGGTTCAGATAGCCAGGCGGGCGGACGGCTGAGAGAAGTGGGCCGGTAAGCAGAGATGACATCATCTCTCTCCGCCCGCCAAATATCACCGCTCTTCTGCCCTCACAGCATGCGGAATGTCGGAGGTGCGGCAGGGAGCAGAGAGATGACATCATCTCTCACCGCCCGCCCTGCATCACTGCTCTCACTCAAGAACGAGAACAGTGGCATTCCTCATCTGGTGGCAGGCAGCCTGGCAAGTGGCATTCCTCATCTGGTGGCAGGCAGCATGGCAAGTTGCATTCCTCATCTGGGGGCAGGCAGCGTGGCAAGTGGCATTCCTCATTTGGTGGCAGGCAGCATGGCAAGTGACATTCCTCATCTGGTGGCAGGCAGCGTGGCAAGTGGCATTTCTCATTTGGAGGCAGGCAGCATGGCAAGTGACATTCCTCATCTGGTGTCAGGCAGCGAGGCAAGTGGCATTCCTCATCTGGTGGCAGGGAATGTGACAAGTGACATTCTTCATCTGGGGGCAGGCAGCTTGGCAAGTGACATTCCTCATCTGGTGGCAGGCGACGTGGAAAGTGACAAGCTGCATCTGGTGGAAAGTGACACACTCAGGGCTCCCACTGATTTTGTATTATGCTTAGTCATTTATATTACAATAAGAATATAATAAGAAATAATGCGCTTTAATCATTCTGACACCCTACCAACCATGGTGCCGTGATGATTGAAGCGCCAACACCAGAACAGCTGTTGCCCCAATAAATTGCCCGCAAAAAATCGCTTACCCCCCACGGATAGCCCTTTGCCAGGAAATTCTAGATCACTTTATGCTTCTCTGCTGACCTCTTTATTGAGATGCTGATTTCATTTTCCAGCAGGATTTGGTGCCTGCCCACACTGCCAAAAGTACCAGAACCTGGTTTAATGATCATGGTATCACTGTACTTGATTGTCCAGCATATGTCCGACTATCTAACAAGTATTAAGTGCATACTATACTGTACATGGACATACTTTTCAGTAAGCCAACATTTCTGTATTAAAAATCCTTTTTTTATCGGTCTTATGTAATATTAAAATTTTCTAAGATACTGAATTTTGGGTTTTCACTAGCTGTAAGCCATAATCCTCAAAATTAAAAGAAAGAAATGCTTGAAATATATCACTCTGTATGTAACGCATCTATATCAAATATATGCGTTTTACTTTTTGAATTGAATTACTGAAATAAATTAACTTTCCGATGATGTTCAAATTATATGAGATGCATTTTTACATAGGTCCAGCTGGACCAATGTAACTATGTAAAAATATACCATGCCTGGAATTCTTCTTTAAAGACAAACACAAAAAAACGAATTTAGGAAGCATAGGGATATGCCTTGAAATTTTCTTGTCATTGGCTCTCCTCCTAATTACTATGATAAATTTCTCTCTGTTGTGCTCTGTGAAGTATTACAGGCTCAAAACTTTGGCCTACACATTATGAATGGGTCTACAAAGGCAAACCACATATTGATAAAGTCACGCCGTTTAACAGTCGATATCGATATTTGCTTTTCATTATAAATTGACCCCTTAGTCATAAAGTGGACCTAAACGCAAAAAGTGAGAATTTGCTATATGATAGGAAACATTTAGAAATGTTATTTGTGCATAAAATCTAATAGTAAGCAGTACCTTCAAAAATATATTTGGTCAGAAATTCCTCCTGAAAAACAGGTGCATTTCCTGGTTTGTGAGGGTGCCTAGGCATTCATGTACCGACAGACCATTGACTGTATGATGTCTAAGGTGCAGCTGCCTCTAACTGCTAAGCCAGTGAGATTTGCGATGTCAAAAATAATGTGAAAAGATTGCCGCTTTCACACACAGAGATAGTGTTGAAGCAGGCAGCTGTGGAAGCTGTGCCACAAAATGAGATACAGGGTAAAGGATTAGTCCCCAGCATTCTGACAGCATAAATGTGGGAGTAATCTTTCATAGGTAAGCCTGTATATTCATAAAAATTTAAGACTGACTATTCAATTTCATACTTGAGCCCAATCATAACTGGTTCTCTTTGCATGTAACACTATTTATAAAAACCCAGTACAATACAGTATCTACCTCCCCTATCCTATTCACTGTATTTTTTTGCCAACTGAACTAAACTTGTGTTTCTATTAAACGTGGTAAACTATTAGCAAGAGTATAGAGTTGCAGCTAGAGATACACTATCTACTATACACAAGTGGCTGAGGAGCTGGTGTAGAAAGGAGGGGTTTGGGTTCTTGGAGAACTGGGGCGACTTTTCAGTCGGTTACCAGGTCTATAGAAGAGATGGACTGCACCTAGATGGGGAAGGTGCAGATCTTCTGGGAGTGAAGATGGCCGAAAAGTTAGAGGGGCTTTAAACTAGGCGATGGGGGGGTCCAGAGATAAAGATAGTCAGCGCGAAACATTTCAGAGGGTGCATTAGTGGTAGGTTGACTAAAGCACCTAAACCCAAGGTAAGACTAGTAACAAGCCCTATTTGCAACCCCACAGCACCCGATAAGAAGATAGTAAGTGACCGGTTTAAACTAAGTGGCATGTTCACCAATGGCAGGAGTCTGGTGGACAAGATGGGAGAACTAGAGCTACTGTTGTACAAGGAGGATTTCGATTTTGTATGAATTACAAAGACTTGGTTCGACAGCTCTCATGATTGGCTTGCAACCAATCAAGAGCATTCCCTATATTTTGCTGGGATAGAGAGGGTAAAAAAGGGGGAGGGGTATGCGTGTATATCAAAAATGGTGTACAAGTGAATGTGAGAGATAACATCACTAAGGGAGCAAGGGAGGAGGTCAAATCCTCATGGGCAGAGCTACAAAGGGAGGAAACTAAGGGGAAAGTAATACTGGGAGCATGCTATAGACCCCATTCTTGCCACTAATCCAAATTGTGATAGGAGGTCCACCTCCGCCTCCGGTTAGGGGAAGTGTCATTATAATGGGGGATTTTAATTATCCAGACATAGACTGGGTGCGTGGGTATAAGGAACCCCAGATTCATCTAAGGCTCGCCAGTTCCTAAATGTCTTGCAGGACAATTTCATGAGTCAGACGGTAAATGCACCAACTCGAAACCAAGCTTTTCTAGACCTACTGATTACCAGCAATACAGACCTGATCACGGATGTGGAAATACAGGGCAATTTAGGAAATGGCGATCACAGGTCAGTTAGTTTTAGTATAAATCACACAAATAGGAAACATAAGGGCAATACATAGACACTGAATTTCAAAGAGCCAACTTCCCTAAACTACGATCCTTGCTAAAAGATAATAATTGGTATAAAATCTTAGTCACAATGAACACGGAGGAAAATGGGTATGCTTTCAGAGCATATTAAATAAGGGCATTTGCCAGTGCATCCCAATGGGAAATACATTTAAAAGAGCTAATAAAAGTCCTGGGTGGCTTAACTTCAACGTAAAAATTCATATAACAGCAAAGGAGAAGACCTTCAAAAAAAATGAGGCTGAGGGATCATTATCAGCATTCCAACTTTACAAAAAATGCAACAAGAAATGTAAGGGTGAAATCAGGGCAGCTAAGATAGAACACGAATGCCACATAGCGGAGGAGAGTAAAAAAAAACCAAGAAATTCTTTAAGTACATAAATAGTAAGAAAAGGAGGTCAGATCATATTGGTCCCATAAAGAATGATGAAGGGAATCTGGTTACTAAGGATGGAGAGATGGTGAAGGTATTGAATTTATTCTTATCCTCAGTCATCTCCAGGGAATCGGGGGGCTTCAGTAACCAAAACTGCAATGCTTATCCTCATGACATGTCACAGGAAGCACCCTCATGGCTAACAGAGGACAGAATTAGAAATAGACTTGAAAAACCTAACATTAATAAGTCACCGGGACCATATGGCTTGCACCCGAGGGTCCTTAAGGTACTCAGTCAAGTAATTGCCAGACCATTGTTCCTAATCTTTATGAACAGTCTACTGACTGGAATGGTACCAGCTGATTGGAGAAAAGCCAATGTAGCACCAGTATTTAAAAAAGGGCCAAGATACATCCCTGCGAATTATAGACCAGTTAGCCTAACATCAATTGTAGGCAAGCTCTTGGAGGGGATGATAGGGGACTAGATACAAGATTGCAAAAGCATTTGACAACAGTTCCCCATAAACGTTTACTGTATAAAGTAAGGTCCGTAGAGTGAGTACATGGATTGAAAACTGGCTACAGGGGCAAGTTCAGAGGGTAGTGATAAATGCGGAGTACTCAGAATGGTCCAGGGTGGAAAGTGGGTTCCCCCAGGGTTCTGTGCTGGGACCAGTCCTATTTAATTCATTCATAAATTACCTGGAGGATGGCAGGGGCGTAACTAGAAATAGCAGGGCCCCATAGCAAAATGTTGTATGGGGCCCCCCTGCAAACAGCCCCCTCCACAGCTGCCCTAGTGTCAATGCAGCGTGACCTGTGCACAATGCAGCGTGACCTGTGCCCAATGCAGCGTGACCTGTGCCCCATACAGCGTGACCTGTGCCCAATGCAGCGTGACCTGTGCCCAATGCAGCGTGACCTGTGCCCAATTGCCCGCTGTAATAGCTTTCATTTGAATTTCCCATCTTTAAAGTGAAATTAAATTAAACATGGGGGGCGTGACCGGATGTGGAGGTGGATGGTGTACGGCGTGTGAGTGAGCAGCGAGGTGCGAGTCTCCTCACTGAGTACCTGTTGTTCCTGGAGCGTTTGACCGGCTGCCGTGGCTGGGTAGCCTGGGACCCGGAGTGACCCGCGGCGTGTGTGGAGCGGGGAGGTGTCTCTTGACAGAGACAGAGGGACCGGCACAACTGCACGGAGAATATACCTGCCGGAGCCGCCGCTGCTACTGCGCCTGCGCGACTTAGACGTCCGGAGCGGTGACAGGAGGACGCTGCAGTGTGGTGAAGGAGGAAAACCGTCGACTGCGGAGTCGGTGAGCCCCTGAAATACCGGAGCTAAGGGGAACGGCAGCACTTCTGGAGGCTAGCTGGGGGGGCTGGTTGCTGCAGCCTGGAAACCAGAAGCCCGGAGCAGACAGGTGAGCGGGACTTTGAAATAGGGACTATACCTGTCAATCTACCAGACCTGGCAAAGGAAAAATGTTTATGAGACCCTCATATGACCTTACACTATAACAGGGGGATTGAGGACTGTACACCTGATTGGCGCACTGGGCATTAAGTGTACTAAATATCTGTGCTGGATAAACAGGAACACCGGTTGATTGAAGGTGGAAGGTTTACTGATGGTGTTTCTTTCTTTTTTTTATTATCAAAAAAGGGCAGTGATTGTCTGTGCAATTTAGGCCCCCGCATTCCACTGTCTTTCCTCTCCGTTTTCCGCTCCGGGTGGTATCTGGCACCTGGCTATACAAGTTAACAATAGCAATGTCAAGGAGGAGGGGGGAGGAGCCAGGTAACATGGAGAATCTGGGGCCTCAATCACTGCGGTCAGCAAAGGAGAAAGGAAACCAGGCGGCAGCAGCAGCTGCAAAACTGGAGAGATTTGCACATACCCCTGAACAGACACCTACCAAAAATGGGCAAGCACCGCAAGCTAAAGGCCTCGGAGATAGGAAAAGTCAGGGACAGGTGTCATCAACCCCAGCTGGAACAGGACACAAGAACCCGAATCCTAATAAAGGCACAGGGGTGGTAGAAAAAGCCTACACGCCTTTACCAGCCACAGTCTCCGTTACAGAGGCAGAACCTACACTAAGGGAGGTACTACAAGCGATTAATTCATGCAAAATATCAATGGAGGGGTTAAGCTGTCAAATTAAAGAGGTTAAAGATGAACTGTTACTAATAAAGCAGGAACTGCAAAAAGCAATAGACAGGATAACCGGCTTAGAAGGAAGAGTGAGTCAAATAGAGGATGATGTATTTCCCCTACAGAAAGAGGTTAAAATCATGAAGGAGCAAGTGGGCAGAATTAATGAGAAAATGGATGAAATGGAAAACCGTCTGAGAAGGGATAACATTAGGATAGTAGGCCTCCCAGAGAGATGTGAGGGGCATACCCCTGTTGCTTTTCTGGAAGGATGGCTCATAGAAGTATTCGGAAGAGAAGCTTTCTCCCTGCAGTTTGCAATTGAGAGAGCCCATCGGGTCCCTTTTAGGGCTCCGCTACCTGGAGGCCGCCCTAGGTCCTTATTAATGAAATTCCTGAATCACCACGATAAAATAATCTTACTACGTAAAGCGAGGGAGAAGGGGCCTGTTCTCTATAATGGAGCCAGAATTTCTTTTTTTTCGGACTTTTTCGGACTTTTCACCGGAGTTGCAGAGACGCAGGGAGGGTTTTTTGGACATTAAACGTACCTTACAAAAATTTGAAGTTAAGTATGCCCTACTGTATCCAGCTAGGCTACGAGTGGAAGTGTTTGGGGATGTCCTCTTCTTTGATTCTCCGACAGGAGCAACATGCTGGTACGAAGAAAATAAGCAAAGACTGAAGCCCAAGGAACGCAGTCCAGAGAGTTAAGACATTCGATAACATGACTCGGTCTATGAGAAGGAATGTGGACTTGGTATAAGAATGGTAGAGGGATGTTTGAATGTAAAGTAGGAATGTGGGTAGAAGGGGATACTACACTTAAAGTATGGCACATAGGGATATCAATGATAGTGAAAGTGGGAGGGGGTGGTATTTCATTCTGATATTAAGAGGGAGAACGATAGTGTATGGTAGATTAGGAATGGTGGAGGAGGAGGTTTATATAATGAAAATTTTACACGCGTGGATTTTAATGGCGCAGGGAGGAATATATGAGTTGGTCACGAATAAAGCCCCAGGGGCTAACCTGGTAAGGTGGGGGAGGGGGGAGGGGGGTAGGGAAGGGGGGGACTGGTGGGGGGGAGGGAGAGGGGGGCTGGGTGGTGGAGAGGAAGGGGGGTTGCAAAATTACTTAAAAGTGGAATTAAAATGCACTCAGTAATTGGGAGGGTAGTTAGGGGAAAGGGGTGGGAGGGGGGAAGGGCGTTTATGCACATGTGTGGTAAATATAAACACCATGAATAGGAACACGGGGAAAAAGGAAAGGGGGACACCTAATATGCTCACTAGAAAGGAAAATAATAGTAATCTAGCACAGAGGGTAAATAAGTCATTACTCTTTTTCTGTTTATTTATTTATTTGCTTATTCTTACCTCTCTTCTTTCTTTTTTAGTATACAGTTTGGTATTAATGGACGGGTCTCCTACCAATAGGAATATGGGGGAAACGGAAAGGGGGACACTTAGTAGGTTTATCAGGAAAGAAAATAATAGTAATGAAACACAGAGGGCATTTGGTTTCCTTTTTTTTTGTTTTTTTTTTTTTTTGTTTTTTTTTTTTGTTTTTTGTTTTTTCTTTTTTCTCTCTCCCCTGGTTGGCTATATGTAATACATAGTCTGGTACCAATGGAGGGGTCTCACTGTGGCTACCTTGTGGGGGCTCTCTCTCGTTGCTCTCTGGGGGGAACTAGGGAGGTGTTAAAGTTGGATACAAGTCAGTATACCAAGTTGAAGATGCTTTCTGTCGTTGGTTTTCCGGTACTAATTCCTGTCTGTTTGTCTAATGCAGTCTAAAGTCCTTAGAATAGGCTCCTGGAACATACGGGGGATGGGGAACCCAATTAAGAGGGCTGCTATTTTTTCACTGCTGGAGATAAGGGGGGTGGGCTTGGTCTGTCTACAGGAGACCCACCTGACAAAGGATATGCTGAAAGGTCTCCCAAGTAGAAGGTTCCAGGCTCAATATCACTCGGTGTACTCCTCCTACTCCAGGGGGGTGAGTATATTGGTAACAAGAAGTGTGATGTTCTCCTGTAGGCAGACCAGGATAGATAGTTTAGGTCGTTATATTTTTTTATACTGTTCTATTGAAAACAAAATGTATGTTATTGCTAATATCTATATCCCCCCACCATTTAAACTGGAAGTACTGTATAGTCTAATGGAGTTTATGTTGGATAAAACAGATACCCCGGTGATAGTATTAGGGGATTTCAATGAGGTGTTGAATAAAGAGTTGGACAGATTTCCACCGCGAGCCCAAGTAAATAGTGTAGCAGGGGGTCGGCTGGGTAACTTCCTGGAGGAGGCAGGTTTGTTGGATATGTGGAGGGTCCGGAATCCTGGAGTTAGGCAATACTCGTGCTTCTCTTCCTCCCACTCCACCCTCTCTAGAATTGATATGATCCTGGGGAACGCAGAGGCAGTGCCAATAATAAAGAATGTAGTATACTACCCGAGAGGGGTCTCGGATCACTCCCTGATGGTGGCCTCAGTGGGTATAGGGGTTAGGGAGGTTAGAGGGCCCTGGAAGCTAAGTCCATATTGGTTGGAGTTAATGAGGGAGCCAGAGGAGATAATAACAAAGTTAGAAGAGTTTCTAAAATTTAATGAAGGCTCAACGACAGCGGGTGTACAATGGGACACGCTGAAGGCATTCCTTAGGGGTATCTTGATTCAGGGGGTGGCAGGAGTTAAGAGAAGGGCAAGGGAGTGGGAGGAGGGAATTAGAAGGGAATTAGAGGTGGTAGAGAAGCAATTTATAGAAGGCCCTACACCAGAGAGGCAGAAACTGTGGGAGGAGAAGCAGGAGGCCTATAGAACCGCAGTCCTGAAGAGGGGTGAAAATAAGCAACTTTTCCTGAAACAACGGACCTTTGGGGAAGGAGAAAGTGTGGGACGCATGTTGGCCTATTTGGTAAAAACTAACTCCTCCTCTTCGGCGATCCCGGCAATCAGAACCCCAGGTGGTGAGATATCCTCTCGGAGCTCAGAAATTACAGACACATTTGAGAGATATTATAAAATTCTGTATAGGTCGCAGGGGTTCGTTGGGGAGGAGGACATGGAAAAATTTTTTAAAGACATACAGATCCCTATAGTTACTGAAGAGGATAGAGAGGGTATGGATGCGCCAATTACATTAGCTGAACTACAACAAGCTGTAAAGGGAATGGCAAATCAAAAATCTCCGGGACCGGATGGTCTCCCGGTGGAGGTCTATAAGCACTACGGGAAGATCCTCCTGCCGGAGCTGCTGAAAACATTGAACTGGGCCCTACAGGGAGGGTGTTTGCCTGTCTCTATGACGGAAACAAATATCATCTTGCTTCATAAAGAAGGGGGGGACCCACTGGAACCGTCGGCATACAGGCCTATATCTTTGTTGTGCACAGATGCCAAGATCCTGGCAAGGGTATTGGCTGCTAGACTTAATAAAATTATGCATAAACTCATACACGTGGATCAAACGGGATTTATCTCCCGTAGGAACACGAGTATGAACATTAGAAGGGCATATATGAACCTCCAGACCCCGACAGAGAATATAGGCTCAAGGGCTGTGGTATCTTTGGATATAACTAAGGCCTTTGACAGCCTGGAATGGCCCTATCTCTGGCGGGTGCTGGAGGAGTTTGGCTTGGGTCCCGTCTTTAGAAAGTGGATAAAAATACTGTACAGGGGCCCAAGTGCGAAGGTCAGGGTCAATAAAGAACTGTCAGGGAAAATATGCTTAGAGAGGGGGACGAGACAGGGGTGCCCCCTGTCCCCCCTGTTGTTTGCTCTCGCTATGGAGCCACTAGCAATCCATATTAGATCTAGCTCTAAGATTGAAGGCTTTGTAAGAGGAACAGGGGAAGAAAAGATTGCCCTGTATGCCGACGATGTCCTACTGTTCCTCGGAGATACGGGAGGCTCGCTCAGGCAAGTAATGGACATGATGGAAAGGTTTGGCAGCGTATCAGGGCTAGTGGTGAATTGGAGGAAATCTGCACTAATGCCAGTAGATGACCTCAATGGTCCTGACATGTTGGGAATCCCGTATTTAAAAGTAGTCTCAAAGATTCGCTACCTGGGCATAAATATGTCAAAAGACCCCAATCACTATATTGTAGATAACCTAGTACCATTATTGGATAAATTTAGGTGTAAAATAGATATCTGGAGCCGGCTGCCCCTATCTGTGGCAGGAAGGGGCAACCTAATCAAGATGGTTTGGCTGCCCCAACTGCTGTATCTGCTACACAACTCACCGGTGTGGTTGAACAAAAAGTGGTTCCAAAAGATCGACTCACTTTTTAGAGAACTGTTGTGGAGGAGGGGGAAGGCCAGGATTAGCCTTCAGAGCTTGCAATTACCAGTTAAAGAGGGGGGAATAGCCCTCCCGCATCCGAGGTGTTATTTTCTGGCAGCACAGTTGCAGCATGTAGGGGGTGGAAGTGCTGACGGAGGGTTGTTAACCCTGGAGGCACCACATAAAATCGTAGCAGAAGCATTGGAAGCAGATTCAATATCTGGTAGAGGCCCCACAATTAAGTTAGTAACAAAAGTCTGGAAGGCAACAAAGACCCTAATGGGATATGTTGGGTTTACAGAATATGCTCCCCTCTGGCATAACAGAAACTTACAGGAGATAGTGGCTATGGGGGAATTTAAAGAATGGACGAGGTGGGGCATAAATAGACTATCCCAGCTGTATAGAGGGAGGGTATTGAAATCTTTTGAGGACCTCCAAAGGGAATACAATATCCCAAGACAAACATTCTTCAGGTATCTGCAAATGAGAGTAGCATTGGAGGTACAATTTAGGGCAAAGCCCCTGGCCTGGACAGAGGCTACTCTGCTCCAAAGGGTGATCAAACCTGGGGAGATGAAGGGCTTTATCTCTGGAATATATGTGCAGCTGTGCAAGGAGGCTATTGTCAGATCAGAGCATCTGGGCTGTAGGGAGGGGTGGGAAAAGGATGTGGGAAAGTTGACAGATATACAATGGAGGGAAATACTGGAGGTAGGACAGGAGGTTTCAGTGTCACCTGCACAGAGACTCTCCCACTTAATGTTGCTACATAGAGCATACTACACCCCCAAAAAATTATTCCATTTCGGTGTAAGATCTGACGCCAAGTGCCCCAGGTGTGGGGAAGAGGGCGATTTGATACACATGATATGGAGGTGCCCCAAGCTGGTACGTTACTGGCGGGGGGTTGTGGGCTCTATCGAGGGCAAATGGGGGCTCTCCCTGGAGATAGACGTCAGATTCTGCATTCTTGGATACAGAGTATGGAGACGAGAGGAGGCAACGGCTAAAATAGCCGTGCTGAGGTGCCTTTACCAGGCCCGGAAACTCATTATGCAGAGATGGCAAACAGTTCTTCCCCCGGCAATGGATGAGTGGGTTAAAACAATAAATGAGGTAATATGGAAGGAGAGAGCCCTATATATCAGAAGAGGGAACCTTAAAAAGTTCGATAAGATGTGGAACCCGTGGTTAACAAGCTTAGGGTGCCAAGAATAAATGGAAGACCTGGACTAGGGTAGGGGGTGGGTAAGGGAAGGGGGGGTGGGTAAGGGAAGGGAGGGTGGGCTGGGGGAAAAAATAGCTCCCGACTGCATTTGTGTACTATATGAAATATGTCCCCTCACCAGTGGAGTATACCCACGTGAACGTGTAGGTGTTTTAATATGTTGTATGTAAATTGAGAATGGTTAATAAAGAATATTTAAGGAAAAAAAAAGAAATAGCAGGGCCCCATAGCAAAATGTTGTATGGGGCCCCCCTGCAAACAGCCCCCTCCACAGCTGCCCTAGTGTCAATGCAGCGTGACCTGTGCACAATGCAGCGTGACCTGTGCCCAATGCAGCGTGACCTGTGCCCCATACAGCGTGACCTGTGCCCAATGCAGCGTGACCTGTGCCCAATGCAGCGTGACCTGTGCCCAATTGCCCGCTGTAATAGCTTTCATTTGAATTTCCCATCTTCCCGGGGCTCATCGTCACATAGCCCCACCTCTTGGCCCGACGCCTTTGATGACGTCACACGTCCCGCATTTGATTGGCGTTCTGTCTATCAAAGGCTCCGGGCCAAGAGGTGGAGCTATGTGACGTGAGCCCCAGGAACACTGGAAGTTCTAATGAAAGCTATTACATCGGGCAATTCAGCTCTCTGCTGATCCGGGTGGCTTGCCTCTTTCTCTGCACAGGCAGACTAGGCTGTATTGGGCACAGGCAACGCTGTATTGGGCACAGGTCACGCTGCATTGGGCACAGGTCACAGCTTGCCTCTTCCTCTCCTCTCTCTTCCCCTGGCTGGGAGACTGTGCCGGCAGTGCTCTCATCCTCACTGGGCCCCACTTGGCTGCGGGCCCCATAGCGCCCGCATGGTTCGCTGTGGTGGTAGTTACGCCCCTGGAGGATGGGATAAACAGCTTAATCTCTGTATTTGCGGACAATACCAAGCTAAGCAGGGCAATAACTTCTCCGCAGGATGTGGAAACTTTGCAAGAAGATCTGAACAAATTATTGGGGTGGGCAGCTACATGGCAAATGAGGTTTAATGTAGAAAAATGTAAAATAATGCATTTGGGTGGTAAAAATATAAATGCAATCTACTCACTAGGGGGAGAACCTCTGGGGGAATCTAGGATGGAAAAGGACCTGGGGGGTCCTAGTAGATGATAGGCTCAGCAATGGCATGCAATGGCAAGCTGCTGCAAGCAAAGCAAACAGAATATTGGCATGCATTAAAAAGGGGATTAACCCAAGAGATAAAACAATAATTTTCCCACTCTACAAAACTCTGTTCCGGCCGCACCTGGAGTATGCTGTCCAGTTCTGGGCACCAGTCCTCAGGAAGGATGTACTGAAACTGGAGAGAGTCCAGAGAAAGGCAACAAAACTAACAAAGGGACTGGAGGACCTTAGTTATGAGGAAAGGTTGCAAGCACTGAACTTGTTCTCTCTGGAGAAGAGACGCTTGAGAGGGGAATGATTTCAATGTACAATGTACTGTGACCCCACAGTAGGGATAAAGCTTTTCCGCGAAAAGGAATTTAATAAGACACGTGACCATTCACTAAAATTAGAAGAAAAGCAGTTTAACCTTAAACTGCATAGAGGGTTCTTTACTGTAAGAGCGGCAAGGATGTGGAATTCTCTTCCACAGGCGGTGGTCTCAGCGGGGAGCATTGATAATTTAAAAAAACTATTAGATAGGCACCTGAACGACCACAACATATAGGGATATACATTGTAATACTGATATAAAATCACACACATAGGTTGGACTTGATGGACTTCTGTCTTTTTTCAACCTTGCCTACTACCCTGTTTCCCCGAAAATAAGACCTAGCGTGATTGTCAGTGATGGCTACAATATAAGCCCTACCCCTCCAAATAAGCCTTGTAGGTCTTATTTTCAGGCTAGGGCTTATTTTTGGGGAAAAAGGGTAGGGCTTATTTGGGGGGTAGGGCTTATATTGCAGCCATCACTGACAATCACGCTAGGTCTTATTTTCGGGGAGACAGGGTAGGTAACTATATTGTCAAAAGTATTGTGACGCCTGCCTTTACATGCACATGAACTTTATTGGCAACCCAGGCTTAGTCTGTAGGGTTCAATATTGCGTCGGCCCACCCTCTGCAGCTTTAACTCTTCTGGGAAGGCTATCCACAAGGTTTAGGAGCCTGTCTATGGGAATGTATGACCATTCTTCCAGAAGCGCATTTGGGAGGTCAGGCATGTTGGACGAAATGTTAGACGAGAAGGCCTGGCTCGCAGTCTCCGCTCTAATTCATCCCAAAAGTGTTCCATCAGGTTGAGGTCAGGACTCTGTGCAGGCCAGTCAAGTTCCTTCACTCCAAACTCACTCATCCATGTCTTTATGGACCTTGCTTTGTGCATGGGTCCAAATCATTTGTTGGAGGGGATTATGGTGTGGGGTTGTTTTTCCGGGGTTGGGCTTGGCCCCTTAGTTCCACTGAGGGGAACTCTTAAGGCGTCAGCATACCAAGACATTTTGGACAATTTCCTGCTCCCAACATTGTGGGAACAGTTTGGGGGCGGCAACTTCCTGTTTCAACATGACTGCGCACCAGTGCACAAAGCAAGGTCCATAAAGACGTGGATGAGCGAGTTTGGGGGTGTCCTGCACAGAGTCCTTACCTTAACCCGATAGAACACCTTTGGGATGAATTAGAGCGGAGACTGCGAGCCAGGCCTTCTCGTCCAACATCAGTGCCTGACCTCACAAATGGGCTTCTGGAAGAATGGTCAAACATTCCCATAGACACACTACTAAACCTTGTGGACAGCCTTCCCAGAAGAGTGGAAGCTGTTATAGCTGCAAAGGGTGGGCCAACTCAATATTGTACCCTATGGACTAATGCCCCATACACACGATTGGATTTTCCGACAACAAATGTTGGATGTGAGCTTGTTGGCGGAAAGTCAGACTGCGTGTATGCTCCATCGAACATTTGTTGGCGGACTTTCCGCCAACAAATGTTGGCTAGCAGGTTCTTAAATTTTCCGCCAACAAATGTTTGTTGGCGTACTTTCCGATCGTGTGTGCACAAGTCCGTCGGACAAAAGTCCACGCATGCTCGGAATCAAGTATGAGTTGGAGAAATAACTAGCGTTCGTAATGGAGATATCCATTACGTCACTACGTTCGTAATTGTTGGCCAACATTTGTGTGACCGTGTGTATGCAAGGCAAGTTGGAGCCAACATCCTTCGAACAAAAATCCACGGTTATGTTGTCGGAAAGTCCGATCGTGTGTACGGGGCATAAGACTGGGAGGCCATTAAAGTTCATGCGCGTGTAAAGGCAGGTGTCCCAATACTTTTGACAATATAGTGTATCGCCATATACCTATTATAGAGTATGTTCCTGAGGAGCCTAAAGGCCCATACACATGATTAAACTTTTTGACAATAAACATGCAAATTAGCTGTTCTAAGGCAACATCCGACCGCGTGTACGCTCCATCGGACAAACTTTTTCAGTTTTCATCGGACTTTTGTTGGCTGTGCGAACAGACAAACTTTCCGACAACAAAACCATCTGACTTTTTTACAAACTACAGTACCTGCCCGCGAGAATGTTTCCAGCGCGACCCCATCGCGCTGGTTCTCGGCGACAGGGTACTGTACATCTCGCGATGGCTGCAATAGGAAAAACACATTTTCCTATTGCAGCCAGCGCGAGAAGGAATTCCCCTCCAAGGGCATACCAGGCCCTTAGGTCTGGTATGGATTTTAAGGGGAACCCCCTACGCCAAAAAAAAACGGCGTGGGGGTCACCCCCAAGATCCATACCAGATCCATAAAGTAATTTTTTAGGCAGCTCCGGGGGTTTTCTTTCGACTTTGGGGGTCTCTTCCGACTTCTCCGCACTCTCCGGCCTCTTCTCCAGGTGTCCGGTTCTTCTCCCGCTTTCTGGCCTCTTCTCCGGGTCTCCGGTTCTTCTCCCGCTCTCCGGTTCTTCTGCCGGGTTCCTCCGCTATCTTCTGCTCTTTTGCCGCTCTTTTGCTAGCGGTGGCCCGGTCTTCTTCGTCATCTTTTTCCCTCCGGTCTTCTTCCGATGTTGACACGGCGCTCTCTCCCGCTGTAATGGCGTGTGCGAGGTGCGCAATGACTTATATAGGCATAGGGCGTGGTCACCAGTTGATGTCACCCGGTGACCCTGCCCCTTATGACGTCACAGTCCCGGGGCACATCAACCGGTGACCATGCCCCATGCCTATATAAGTTGTTGCGCACCTCGCACACAGCATTACAGCGGGAGAGAGGGTTGTGTCAACATCGGAAGAAGACCGGAGGGAAGAAGACGACGGAGAAGACCGGGCCACCGCTAGCAAAAGAGCAGAAGATAGCGGAGGAACCCGGCAGAAGAACCGGAGACCTGGAGAAGAGGCCGGAGAGCGGGAGAAGAACCAGACACCTAGAGAAGAGGCCGGAGAGAGCGGAGAAGTCGGAAGAGACCCCCGAAGTCGGAGGAAGACCCCCAGAGCTGCCTATTAAATAACTTTAAAGTCCTGTCTTGTTTTTTTTTTTATTGACACTTTTTTCCCTAGGTGAATGAATAGGGGTACGATGTAACCCATACTCATTCACATAGGGTGGGGGGCCGGGATGTGGGGGCCCCCTTATTAAATTCCGATAAGCCCTCCGCCCGCAGACCCCGACAACCAACGGCCAGGGTTGTCAGGAAGAGGCCCTTGTCCTCATCAACATGGGGACAAGGTGGTTTGAGGTGGGGGGCCGCAGGGCGCCCCCTGCCCCAAAGTGCCCACCCCCATGTTGAGGGCATGTGGCCTGGTACAGTTCAGAAGGGGGGGGGCGCTCGCTCGTCCCCACCCCCTTTCCTGACCGGCCGGGCTGCATGCTTGGATAAGGGTCTGGTATGGATTTTGGGGGGACCCACAGGCCATTTTTTTCGGTGTAGGGGGTTCCCCTTAAAATCCATACCAGACCTAAGGGCCTGGTATGCTCTTGGAGGGGAACCCATGCCGGTTTTTTATTTAAAATTTGGCATCGAGTTCCCCCTCATGATTCATACCGAACACCTGTCGGCAATGCTTGTCACTCATCGCGAAAGGAAAAAAAACACATTTTTCCTTTCCCGATAAGCGAGCTGGCTCCCGCGATGTGGCTCGCAGGTGTCAAATCTCGCCGATAGCAGCGATGAGATTGACACAATATCGAGGTCACCTACTGTACAAACACGCATGCTCAGGACCAATGCAAAAGATCAGACAACAATACAGAAGTTGACCAAAGGGTGGCAGCAAAGAGCTGAAAAACCACGTGATTTGGTGAAAGTCGGATGAAAAAGTCCTGCGTGTGCATGCTTAATTAGTTTACGGCCAAAGCCCTTTGTACAAAAATCCACGGGAAAGTTTGTACAAATTTCTATCATGTGTATGAGGCTTTAGGATGTTCATATGAGCAAATCTCAACTTCTGCTTAAAGTATAACTAAACTTTTTTTGAGTGATTAAAACGCTTGTCAGTTTTTATTGTTGCCTGTGCCCTTGTTATGGAGATTCACCCTCTCTGTTTGTCCTGTTTACCATTATCATTGAAAGTGAAAGTTAAAAAAATCCTAAATTTTGGGTTGTCCCCAGAAAGGTAATGGAGGGGAAATCTTCCAATAGTTCTGATGATCTGGAGGTCCCCAAAGCATTCCCTTATTTTGCAGGGTTTTCCTTTCACTTGCTGTTTGGCTATAGGGCAAGAAAGTGAAGGGAAATCTCCCCAGTGGGACACAGATGGTGCAAAAAAAAAATCTGGCAGTTGGTAGAACCCTCCAAAAAGAAAAAAAAAAGTTTTGCCTATAGTTCTGGCACTTCCCCGTTTGGAGAGAAGTCCAGGCCCTGTATACACAAAGGAACGGGTGTAAAGATGAGCATAGGTACTAGTGAGCTTCAAAATGCAACTTCATTTACTAGTTGAATTTGTTTATACATACACTTTGGTGGACTGTCCACTTTAATGACATTACTGACATCTTATCTGAAAATGGTATTTGCATGGTTATCATTATCATGGTTATGGTTGCTGTAGGCCAGGTTCATACTGTGTGCGGACGCAGCTCACAACAGGGGTCCGATGTGTCCCTGTTCTCCATTTCAGGGATGAATCAGGCCTGAATTTTTGCCTGAATTTGGACCCAAAACTGAGCCAAAGATGCACAGGACCCTTGTACAATGCACTCCGCAGCTGCCCCAGAGATGTGTGAAACGGATCTATTGAGAGCCGGTCACACTCACCTGTCATGAGAATTGGATGCAGGGAAACCTGCATCCAATTCGCATCAGTGTGAACCCAGCTTTAAAGTGACTTACCTGCTCTATGCAGCGGTTTTACACAGAGCAGCCCCGATCCTCCTCGGGTGCCCTGCTGGCGCTCCTGGCCCCTCCCTCCTGTTGAGTTCCCCCAGAGCAAGCAGCTTGCAATGGGGGCACCCAAGCAGGTGCGCTCCCGAGCCGCTGCTCTGCGTGTCCATTCAGACAGGGAGCTGTGGCTCGGCCCCATCCCCTTTCTCATCTCATCTGCTCACTGGCTGTGATTGACAGCAGCGGGAGTATCTCAGCCAATGAGGAGGGAGAGTCCCCCCGAAAAGCGGATGATCGCATACACATTGCTGGATCAAGGTGGAGCTCAGGTAAGTATTTGGGAGGGCTGCTGCACACAGAAGGTTTTTTACCTTCATGCATATAACCTGCCAATTACCCAAACCTAGATGTGGTTGTGGATAAGGATCTTTGATGTTTCTTTGATTTTGCATATTACCAGGTCATTGATTTATAAAGGACAGAAGGCATTTTGTCAGGATAACAGCCAGCTAACTATAGCATTTTCAGAAGGGGATCTGCAATGGCAGTCTCTCTCATGAGATGTGTACTTTAAGCACAGGTACTCTTTATTGTCCTCAGCAATATACTAGTAAACAACCTTGGGGAAGTGAGCTGTGGGTCACAGTTTGTGGATCTGGAACTTTCCTGTGGGGTCTGGAATAAACCATCTCTCCCAGAGTTTGCTGTGTGAGCTTGGGATTTGCCAGGGTTTGTATCTTCCATTCCAGTGAAGTAGCTTGGCATCACTAAGGACACTTTCAGATATCTGATCATCTGGACTCCATCCTGCAAAAACAAAAAACATACTGCTACCACAGAAACAGCAGTCCATTGAAAGTAAGATTTTATAACATTTAAAAATCACATGATAATTGCCAGATACATGTTAAACCAGGTATGATCATAATTGCATAGTTACTCTACTCCAGATTGATCATTATCTTCCTGGTCCTGTGCCAAGCAGTTGCCCCAGTGCACACTGACCACAGGGGGTCGCCTGCTTAGCACCGCTGCCATTTACAGAATACCTTGTATTTTTTAAATGAATAGAAGAGGTTCTCTGATTAGATGAGGTAGAGAGGAGCGGCAGTGACGTCACAATCTCCACCTCATCCAATGCATTTAAAGAGGAGCTCCAGTAATTTCTGTTTATTAAAAGTCGGCAACCATAAAAAGTGTAGCTGCTGACTTTTAATAGGCACACACTCACCTGTCCCACGATCCAGTGATGTGATTATCCAAGCTCTCGGTTCTCTCCCCAGCACAGGCATTTTAACTGTGGGCACCCGGCTGTGACAGCTTGCGGTTTCACAGCCAGGTGCGCACTGCACCTCCTGAATGGTCCAGTAGTCTTCTTGGACCTGTGACTTGTCCCGGAAGACTGTAGGGAGGGAGGGGGAGAGGGGAACTGTCAAAACTAGGTACCTGCTTCCCCCCCAAAAAAAAATGACATGCCAAATGTGGCAGGGGAGGGGGGTAGGAGTATTTAAAGTGGAGCTTCCCCTTTTGGGTGGAGCTCCGCTTTAATCTCATACCTGGAGTACAGCCTTAAAAGAGAAGTATGGGTATTTTTTTTACAACTATATACAACTATATACAGTAGATCATACCAAAATGAGGGACAAATAAAAAGGAAAGGGGGGCAGAAGGACTTTGTTCCAAATCATTGACAGTCCCTCGAAACCAGGGACAGTTGGGAGCTATGTAGGTAAAATTGATCCAGGGAATATCTGATTGCCTCTTAGGGGGCTAGAAAGGATTTTTCTCTGCTGGAGCAAATTGGATCATCCTTTAGGCTGGGTTCACACTAGTGTGAATTGAATGTGGATTCAATTCGCATGACAGGAGATTGTGACGGCTCTCTATGGAACGGATTGCACAGAGCTCTGTGCGTCTTTGGCTCCGTTTCAGGTACGAATTCAGGCAAAAATTTGGGCCTGATTCATCCCTGAAACGGAGAACAGGGACACGCCGGCCCCCTGCTGCGAGCTGCATCCGGCATATGTGTGAACCCAGCCTTATTGTTTTTTTTTCTGTTTTTTTGCCTTCCTCTGGATCTACTGTGGATATAGGATTATGTATACAGAAGTTTTCTGTTTGTGTGTGTGTTTTTTTTTTTTTTAGTTTTCTGTTCCATGTGGGTTAAACTGGATGGACTGGTGTTTTTTTTCAACCAGACTAACTATGTAACTATGCAACTATATATTAGGGTGGCAGTATCCATTAGATTGTTATTATTGTTATAATTATTTTGCTATGGTGCCAGATTTCCTTTGGGATTAAAAAATCAGGAGATATCCATTACCATTTACAATCAGAAGAAAGTCCAATTTGTCCTGAAAAAAAAATGCAGGATAATCCACCTGAAAACAAAAAGTAATTGCAATATGTACAGTTTTATTAACATATGTCAAAGTTGCCAAATTGTGTTCAGGCATTGGGATTTGTTTTACCCTCCACCATAAAGGGGTAAATAATATGTATTTAAAATGAAACTGACTAATTCCATGAATTCATTAACCCCTGCCCACCGACCGCACACATATATGCAGCCTCATGGAAGTGGGCTTTTTTCAGTGGGACTGCATATATGCGTATTTCTCCTAGTGGTAAAATCACAGAGACCGGGCTCTCACTGAGAGTCCCTGGTCTGGTATTAACGATTGAGACCGGGGACACCTGATTTCAGGTCACCTGATCGCTATGATAGCCTTTGATTGGCTATCACAGTCTGCTTTTTGGCTAGGATCAAGTGTAGAATCTGTTATAATCAGTGCCCAGTAGGAGTGCTACCAGTGGCGGCCAGTCCAGTAGGGGTGCCTGGGCGCCGCCACCTCTCTCCACTCCACCCCCCCAAATGGTAATGGATAGATGCATGCATAGCATGCATCTATCCACTGCTGCCGTGGCCACCCACCTATTCATGCGTCATTCAGCATTTTTTTTTTTAAGCACCTAAATAGAGCCAGAGGCTCTAATAGGCTTCAAATTCGGGTGGGCTCGGGACGCAGAGGTTGCGCTCCAATCCCACCCAGGTGCGTTACAACAGTGAATGAAAATTCGCTGTTGAAACACTGATCCTCAATTTGGCCAATCAGAAGCAGGTGTGAGACTCGTTTTCCGATTGGCCGAATAAAGAAGATTGGCCGCCGAGGAGGAGGAAGGAAACGGAACCTGCCGCGATGACCCAGAGAACGCGAGGCCGCAGGAGAACAGCAGGAGAATGGGAGGCTGCCGAGCAGGGGAAGCCGCTGCAGAGCAGGGGAAGCCACCGGTGATGGGGTAAGTGTGACTGACCGACCCGGGGGGGGGTAGCATACTGTTTGCCGCCCCCCCAAAAAATTGTTTCCACCGGCCGCCACTGGGTGCTACGCTGTCATTCTGGCCTTTTGGTAGGAATGGCTGGCTGTATAGTATCCCTGCTGGTATGATGGGGGCTCTGAAGGCTAGTACCGGCTGGAACAGAAACTGTGGTGCTCACAGGCAGTTGGGGCACAGGAGTAATTGCTCTGGGAAAACTGGATGGGCCCAGTTGCTCCAGATTTGAATAGATCTGGAAATGGTCTGGGAAGGCAGAGTCTGCTGTGTCTGTGCCCCCCAGGAAAGGTCGCCTTAGGGGTGCTCTTAGTAACACCTGGGTGTGGGACCCCACTGTGTGTCACTTTTCACTTTTGTGTGTGCTTTTTCACTGGATGGAGTCCTCAGTCATGCCCTGCAATCTAGGGAGAGGAGGTGTGGCCATTATGTTCCTTCCTCCCCTGAAACTGTGGGGTCTCTCTTCGAGAGAGCCCCTCGACCCAGTACTCGGTGGGTGGCTTCGGCTGGCCATGAGGAGAGGGGTCCGCCTGGCCTTTTGGCTAGATGGACCCAGTTCATAAAACCTTGTCCCTGTCAGGAGCCTTGCGCCTCAGGGGTTCAGAGTAAGGTCCTACCCCTACCCCACACCCTTAAAGCTTTTGTTAACCCAAAAAATAAAATAAAGATCCTGTTCCTTTAAAGCATGTTATACAGCACAGTGCTTGTGCTGTGTATTTTGGCCCCCTGTATCACCTGAAATACCTGGCTGATCCTGCCAGTTTCTACCCTCCCCTCTGTACGCTGACTCCGATATTTTAGGGCTGCTGAGCCCTGACACCGTTGCCAGTGTACGTGCCTCCATCATACGCTGCTATCTGCAGCTCTCCTGTCTCCCTCCGTCCTCCTTCCCCCACCTCCCCTCCCTGACTGTCATTTCTTGCTGATCTTCTCCTTTCCCTGCTGCTTCAAAACTAACTGATCTGTATATCATCCCCTCTGTCAGATAAAAAGCTGTGTCTGAGTGCCTATGCTTTATAAAAAATAAAACTATTTCTCCCTTTTTTAACAGTGTCTTCCAGCGATCACATGACTCCAGGCTCTCAGCTCCTCTCCTCCCCTCCTCTCTGGCTGACGTCAGCAGGGGAATCTTGGCCCCGCCCACTGGAGATATCACACAGGGAGAGCTGAGAGCCATATCACTGGGAGATGCTGTTAAAACAGGTATAAATCTTTTTTTTTATAAAGCACAGGAACTAGGATACAGGTTTTTATCTGACAGAGGGGATGATATAAAGATGAGATAGTGGCACTTTAAGTGCACTTTTTTGTTCACTGAATGGTTTGTATTGTTTTTTCGCACCACCGCAGATTTAAAAAAAAAGTGATCAGTCACTGTTAGCCCGCCCCTGTGTTTTCTGTCACGCATCCCAGCATCCATCTTACCTGCCGGATGCTGGGATGCGTGGCTGGCTTACTACAAACACTTCCTAATCAAGGGTTTCCTCTTTTTGCCCCAGTATACCGCTTTGGTCTGCATCCGGGAAGGGCAAGGGTAGGTGAAACTACATACCTCCCTGTGGGGAATCACTGTTAAATAATACCTAGTGAAAATTACAATATCTAAGGAACAGCATTTGCACCTACAAAAAATACTCAATTGCCACCCCATTTTCAAGCATTCCTCGCTTTTCCATGTGGTTTTTTAATATTTTTCTCAAAGAGACCAACGAAACATATGAGAAGAATCTTTCTTTTCTGTTATGCCCCTGAAGAAGGACTGAAACAGTATGTACCCCGAAACGCGTTGGGCTTGAAAAGAGTTCCACTATACAACGTTATTGTCTAGTAACTTATTTGAAATATGTTAATCATGTAATATGTTCTCGTTGTTCATAATGTCCACAATGTTTTTAATATATGAGAATCTTTAAATAAATAAAAATACTTTTTTATTCTTCATACGAGTTTGCACTCCTCCACTTTATATAACTTTTGTGCAAGTTCCGGTAAAATCCATTTAGGGGAACCCTCTCTTTTTGTATATGCTTTATTGGATGTGGCGCGGCCCCCTCTGTAACCTAGGAGAGCTAGTCACTCTCTATTATGGATCTACATCAGGGACATTATTTTTTTTTTATTTTTAATAAGAGAATTGTCAAAAACTGTGTGTGTATACTATGTACCCCATACTCATTCACATGGGGGGGCTTGTTAAAGGGGTTCCAGATTTTGATTAGCCCCCTGCTTGGCAACCCTCCACAACCACAGCTCGGGGTTGTTAAGAAGAGGCCCTTGTCCCCATCAACATGGGGAAAAGGTACTTTGGGATGGGGGGACAGAGCCCCCCTTGCCCCAAAGCATCCCCTATGTTAAGAGCATGTGGCCTTGTAAGGTTCAGGAGAAGGGGGGGGCCTTGCTCGCCCCCCCCTTTCCTGGCCTGCCAGGCTGCATGCTCGGATAAAGGTCTGGTATGGATTTTGGGGGGACCCCACAATATTTTTTTAAATTTTGGTGGGGTTCCCCTTAAAATCGATACCAGACCCCAAGGGCCTGGTATGGATTGGGGGGGCCCCAAGCCATTTTTATTTAACATTTTAGTGTTCCTGGCAATGGTATTGTATTGCCAGCAATTTAAATGTCATTTTTTTTTTCTTTATAAAAGTCACTTTTGCTGCAGCAGGTTCTACACACGGTACAGATGCACCACTTTAGCGACAGACTAAGGGAACACCCCAGGCACTATATTTAAAGGAATTTTTCACTTTTATTGTTTCACTTTAAGCATTAATAAAATCACTGCTCCTGTAAAAAATATATTTTTTAAAACATTTTTGTGCATTGATACATGTCCCCCAGGGCAGTACCCCGGCCCCCATACCATTTTTATGGCCAATAACTTGCATATAAACCTTCAAAATTAGGACTTTTGATTTTTCCAGCTCAGGTCTCACGGACGTTAATAGGGTTTGTGGTTTGAGTACGAACTTTTGCGATGAGTAAGCACTTGGCATAACTGCGAAACGCGTTAGCTGATTGCCTGTACATCTTGTCTACGGTGTCCTGTACATGGTATGATCCTGATTTTACAATAAAGAAACTTTTTTGGATAATATCCTCCTGGTGTGCGGCTGTCCGGATTTTCTCGTCTATTCACAGCACAAACGTTTGCGATGTTCGAGAGTTCTGGCGCGAACCAAATGAGTGGTGGTGGTGGCGGGGGGGTTTTGGCCCATCTCTACTTGTTTGGTGTCATTGTGGATTAAGGAAAGGATATATATAGAATTCTCTTTTATCCCTCCACTTTAGGGCTAATATTGCTTCATTACGCAAACTGTCTGTTTTCCCCCCGTTTTAGTTTCGTGGTGACCAAGCTTTGTGGGAACCCCTTGTGGTTGGCCCATGCTGTCCCACAGGCCACAGTTTGCTTTAGATAGAGATGGCGGAATCAGTGGTGAATTTAGGTTTTCTGCTGCCCCAGGCCTGACTAAACTCGTGCAGCCCCTAATTTAAAGTGGAAGTCTATGCTAAAATCCCTGCATCTATAGCCACCAAAATTCTAACACTAACCTCTCTAGCCCTGTAAAGAAAAAATTAGTATACATACCTTTTCTGCAAGCGATCCGACCCGATCTCCAGTGGCGGAAGATCCGTAGAGGACACAGCCGACGACGGCTGTGAAATGAATGTGATGTGACATCACCCATAGAGTTACTTCCATTGTCAGATGTGTCTTATGCACCCGCCTCCACAGCGAAGCCGCGACTGAAAAGGTATGTATAGCGATTTTTTCTTTACAGGGCTAGAGAGATTAGTGTTAGAATGCTGATGGCTATAGATGCAGGGATTTTAGTTTTAGCATGGACTTCTACTTTAAATATGACCCACCCCTTCCTCTTTAGGCTCCACCTTTCCCTCTTAGATCGAATGCGGGGTACTAGTGCTTCAAAGCAGAGTGCATGCAGCAAACAGTATCTGGCTCCTCCAGAACAAATTTCTCCTGGACTAGACCTCTCTGCGTAATCATCCAAGGTGCAGAAGAATATATATTTCTCCATTTACATAAAGGTCAGGTTAATATAACCCAGCACAGTGTTCTTCTTTACAGTGTAAGGGGGAACTCTGTGGACCCCGATGTAAAGGAGAACTCTGATGTAAAAGGGACTGCTGTGGACTCTGGTGTAAAAGGAAATTCTGATGTAAGGGGTTTCTGGTAAACACTGCCCTTTCTTTACACAAGAGTCCACAGAGCTCCCCCTTACATCACAGTCCACATAGACTGCGGGCATGGCACAAGGGACAGTCAGAAACTGCGGGCATGGCACAAGAGACGTTCAGAAACTGCGGGCATGGCACAAGGGATGGTCAGAAAATGCGGGCATGGCACAAGGGACAGTCAAAAACTGCGGGCATGGCACAAGGGACGATCAGAGACTGCGGGCATGGCACAAGGGACAGTCAGAAACTGCAGGCATGGCACAAGAGACGTTCAGAAACTGCGGGCATGGCACAAGGGATGGTCAGAAAATGCGGGCATGGCACAAGGGACAGTCAAAAACTGCGGGCATGGCACAAGGGACGATCAGAGACTGCGGGCATGGCACGGCAGGAAGTGTATCCCCAGGTGAATGGGGTCAACCAACCTGCAACCATGTACATTGCACGCAGTTGTGGCACTGTGATATTGCATTTAAGTGGATTAAAAGAGGCATTGAGGAGGCAACTTATTGTCTCTTCACTGCATGTCAAATTCCTCTAAAAAGAGATCTAGAGCATGAACTGCTTTTCAGAGGAGCGTCAGTCTTTGCCAACATTATGAACAAGCATAAAATTTAAAAAAAAAAACAGTTGTGATTGTACAGGATTAGGGGTCAAGAGTAATGTACATACACACACATCTTTAAACACATATACATATATTACTGAGGGGGAATTAGAAGGGTGACACAAGGAAGTGGGACAAAGGTATAAATCTGGACTTGTCAGTAGGCAAACTCAAAGCTTCCCTGCGACTTCCACCACTGTCATGCAAACCTGGGCACTGCCACGCTGCCAGCAACACCCAGGCACCGCCATGCTGCCAGCAACACTCAGGCACCGCCACGCTGCCAGCAACACCCAGGCACCAGTATCCAACCTGTAAGACCCATATACATCTATTCATTATCAATCAATGGTATTCTGCATGTAACAGAATCCAGAGCAAGCTGTCCTGGGTACTGTCCCTGCTTTTCACCTCTGTGCTGTGCAGTCTTGTCAGCCTCACCTGGTGCCATCTGTGTTGGTGCTGACAGTTACCTTTCCCAACCAATCATCTCAACATCTTCCTCTCCTCCAGGAGTTCTCCCTCCCCCCGGCCCCCCGCACAGACAGCCATAAACCCATTAGACTCAAAAAGCTTGTCCAGTATCCTCATCTTCCCAGACTTCCCGCTCATGCAGACCCCTCCTCTGCCGCTGCCAGTAACATTCAGCTGCCTCTGGATTGGTGCAGGGCCCAGCTCACTGATGGAGCTGCTACTTCTGCCTGCCCCGATGACGCTCACACTGCTCTGATATACAGCTCAGCAACACAGTGGAGGTTCGGGGGGTTTCATGCAGGGGGGGAAGCTTTTTTGCCGCCCCCCTCAAAGTAAAGTGCCACCCTAGGCCTGGGCCTTGTTGGCCTAGGCCAAAATAAAGCGCTGGGCGGAATAGTGGGGGAAATGTATAGAAATGATCTACATACAAATTGTAACCTTTCTAGAATAGCAGATCCACAAGTTGGCAAACAATTTTGCTGTAGCAGGCTGTCCTTTCCCTCATAAATTAGTTGTATGTATATCCCGTGGACCTGTCGCATAACTTGTAAAATTTTACCCCGTATTTGGCCCATTTACTAGAGATGTACTTCCAGTAATGATACACTGTAACCTCTGGCAACCAATCTCAATCGCTGCCTGATCTGATTCAGTAAACTGATTTTTGACTCTAACTGCTGTTTATTGTATGTCTCAGAGCAGGTGGAGAGCAAAATTACACGGGGGGGTGAAAATGTTTGCCCAGGGTTCAATCAGTATTAAAGATGGCCCTGCTCCTGGTTACTCTCCTCTCCCTTTCTATCAGCATGCTTCTTGTTAGCATGTAAGCACTGGAGCATAACAGGCTGGCCCCTGGTGAAGCACTTCCCTCCCCAACCTGAGCTTTGCTGTATAGGAAATAGCAAGAGGTCAAATTCACGTATTTACACTAGTTGCTTTTAAAAAATACTTTTTTTAATTAACATATCTGCATCAACTGGGATTGTTTTCTGCCTGGAGGTCAGCTTTAAAGGGTGATTCCACCCTCTGGCTACACATTGTTGTAAGGGTGAGAATTACAAGAGGGGATGAACAAAATTACATATATTTGGGTGGGTAGCATAGTTCATCTAAATGTTTAAAATGTAACAGATTGGTTTAAATTCTATTTAAATATTATTGAATTTTGTATAAAAGTTACATCATTTACCTAAATAGCATTACTGCATAATGAAATGACAGCCTATACTCACCCAGATGTCTGATGTGCCAGTTTGGAGTGATTGGGGAATATTTATCATGGAAAACGATAAGCATGGGAGGAGTAGCTACACCTCCTCCAACAGTACTGCTGTATAGATTCTCCCTGAAAGAAAGCACAGTGTTGCTAATAAACTGTCTGGGGATTGATCTTTTTCACACTCACTACAGAGTATATTTATAAAACAGTGAAATGTGACATTCACCAAACATTCACTGCACGGTATCTTCCTGGGGCATGTGTTTTAAACAATTGTGATTGATTAACTTGCAGTAACGGTTTGGTAAATGTTAAAGTGGATGTAAACCTGATTTTCTTATTTCTCTCTAAAGCCCTAAGTCCCGTGGCTTCCTCCTGCTCCATTCTTCTGTTATCAGCATGATAACTTCTGACAGGTTCTCTATCAACTGTGATAAAACCAGCCTGAATTTTGTGTCAGGGTGGGTGCTATAATTAGATTAGCAGAGAGCTGGTCTATTCACAGCACAGCTCTGCAAGTCTCTGCCAATGTGGAGAGGGGTGTGTGCCTTTCCTCCAATCAGCTGTCTCCCAGTGTAAGCAAAGAATCCACACCCACAGGTGAATCAGGAAGAGAAAATTCTAACAGGACCTGTACTTTCTAAACAGTATATAAAGCTGAGGACGTATGTAGGATGATTTGTTTCATCTCTGTGTATCAACTGAGGCTGTTCACTTCACTGGGTACTGTATATGTGAGGGTTTACATCCACTTTAAATTTAAATGTAAATTGCTGCACTATAAAAGAAACTGTCAAAATCCAAAACCATTGTGGTGTATTTGCCATTCCCCTACCATATCCTCAATAACTATCATAAAAAAAAATGTCCAGTCATAAACTTCTGCAGATTGACCAATCACTATATCAAGAAATCGGTGCACAAAATGTTGACTTCTATGACAAACACTAAGCTCCACTAGATGTTCAAGGTGAAGACTCACTAGATAGTAGGACCTGGCATGTATAAAGGTCAATATTCATTTGTGTCAATAAAGAAAATGCAGGACTCCTATGCCATTTGGCTTCCCACCACTCTTGATCCATAAGGATAAAGGGTATCAGGGGTGGCCGCTCCATTAGGGGCGCCTCCCTAATCAATGCGCCCGGCCCCTACTCTACATGCAGGGTGCCAGATGCATGAATTTCAATGTTTTTTTTTTAAATATAATTAGAGCCTGGCTTTAAAAAGGTTGTGCTTTGGGTGCAGAGCACTGAACCCCGAGCCCACCCACTTGGGTGACAATAGCAAATTTATATTCGCTTTTGGTATCCTGCTTCTCCTCCCAGCCAATCAGGAAGCAGGCCTTAAGAAACAGGCCCAACTGGAGACGCAAATATATTGGCAGGCCAGGAGCAAAAGCAGGGGAGAAGCCGCCGAAGCTGCCCCAGACCCGGATGGGGTAAGTGCAGGGATGGTGGGCAGATGGCGAGTGGGGGGGCTTGTTGGGCGAGCCACCAAGCGTCGAGGGGGGGTGGGGGGTGGAGGGTTTTCATTGATTGACCGACCAAACGGGGGGGTCAGGTGGTTTATTTGCCCCCCAAAAAAATGGAGCACCAGCCACCACTGAAGGGTACTCTCCCACAACAAAAAATAGAAAGAGGGGCTCCATTGAAGCTCATTAAAACATGCATTGCACTGTGTTGATAGTCCATTAAAAATAAATACGCTGCCTTAACATAAAAACATGACACATAACACAAGAGAAACTAAACTCAGGACACTGCGCCTAAAAAGGCAGAGAGAGGACAAAGGACTAGTCACTAGTACTGACTGTGGGTGGTCTCTCTACAGCTGATCTTTCCCTATTACTGTCCATGTCTTGTTCTGCACTGTGTGTCTGTATGGAGGCAGCAATTTTGGTAGAGGCAGGGTTCTGTTTCCTCATTTCAGAGCCTCCAGCAAAGGGAACAGTGAGCACAATAGTGACATCACCAAATCTTACTTCAAATCTAGCCATGAGAGGCAGCAGTGCCTTAGATCTCACATCAAATATATATTGTACATCTACATGCTACTAGTAGTGACACTGACCCTAACCAAACGCAAAACTAGTAAAAAAAATTGTCAAAAAGATGAGTAGGGGAAAAAATGTCAGTGGCCTCCACCTGTAAAACTGTTCCTGTTTTGGAGATTGTCTCATTGTTTCCCATCTAGTGCACCTGTTGTCAATTTCATTAACACCAAAGCAGCTTAATCTGAGTAACAACCCCCTCTGCTACTTAACTGACCAGATCAGTATACCAGGAGTTAAATTGACTTGATGCTATACTCTGATTAAAAATGTTTCTTTAATTTTTTGAGCAGTGAATTTTAAATTTTGTTATTGACATGACATGTATGAAAGCTCAACTCTGGGAAACCTAAATATGATCCCTTGCAGTGGAGCCCTGCCCACACTGCAAGTACTGATTGCTCATTTAGGACTAGGGGACATAGAAAAGAAGATCTACTTATCTGGTCCTCTGCTCCTCCGCACTGATAGACCAATTCCCACAACATCTTCTACATTTTCTGGTGGTCTAAGGTCCTGATGTCTTCAAGACCGATGCAGGAAACAATGATGTCCTAATGAAGATGAAGGACAGTCCAACCACAGAGCATGGGGGAGAGCTGTCTACCAGGGGGGCAGAGGTTTGAGTAAGTGCTTCTCCTCTTCCCTAGACTAAATGAGCAGGTAACCCGTGCAGTGTGGGCACAGCCCCACTTCAAGGGATAATTTTCCCAGAGTTGAGGCTTTTTGGCATGCATTAGGTGACTTACTCCACATTTTTCTTCATCCATTTTTCCAGTTTCTTTGTGATGTGCTGTTGCCTCCACTCAGTCATGTTGGCTACAAATACTCCTGGGTTAAAGGAACAAGTGCTAGGGCTTATGCCCAGCTTCTGAATAGACTTCTTCCTGTAGTCTAGAAATCCCATTAAACTGTTCTGCAAGAGAAGACACATGACTAATGACCACTGTGCTTTGGCAAACAAACACCATTTATGTTTTGTTGGGTATCTTTGTCTAAACCCTAAAGTGGTTAAATCCTTCTGCTGCCCATGTACCTCCAGACCTATTTTTAGGGCTTTGGCCTGCACTGAAAGCGTTAATGGCATTTTGTAAAAAAGGTTTAACATAAATCAATAAAATCTGACACCTGTGAGTGGTAAATTGTTTGTGTCAATCCTCAAGGTACCACTTTTGCTGGACAGCTTGGTCTGGTAAAGGAGTGGCTGGATCACCAGGTGAAAAAAAAGAAAAAACAGAAACAATTGGAGCCACCACATCTAGCAATTGGTAAGCTACAATGTATTATTTTTTTTATTTTTTATTTGGAAAGAGTGGGGGATACTGCTTAAAGGGAGTTTTGGATAGGTAAAGTATCCACCACTCATATTAGCCCAATCTGCTGGTCTGAATTAAAAAGTTTATCACAGTGAGATTCAGAGAGCTGAAATCTACCACAACTTTGGTTGCGCTGCTGCATTGTCCTGTAGGAGGACACGCAAGACTAAAGCCTTTAACATGGCACTTTCAAAATAGGCTGAAACTATCACTATCAACGACAATGTTTACCCACCCTTAGCAGTTATGTAATACATGACAGAAGGAGTTTTTCAACAGCAGAAGAAATGCACTATTAACAGAATCATATAGGAGGAAAATAAGTTACATCCTTTTAAAGAAATGTGAATTTTGGACATTGACCTAGTACCTGTATTCCAATTTTCATGGCAATTTCTCGTAGTGATGGTAAGTCACAATCATCAGAAAATGCAGCAATATGCCCCCTTGTTAATTTTGTGTCATAAAGTTCTTGAATATCACCTGTGAATCATAAAAACAAAAATGGTCGAGTATATTTAAAGGGAGGATTTGTAAGCAAAGTATTTAAACTAATTCTAAAAGAAATGAATAGTCTTTTCAAGGTTGATTTACTTTTTTTGTTTAGATGAAAGAATCGATCTTCTGCAATGAATACATTTATTTATCCAGGTATGCCATTGATATGATTAAGGCTACATGCTGAAATGCAAGAGCTCTGTATTTTTTTTGTACCACACCTGGATTAATAAATGTATCCATTGCGAAAGATCGAGCTGCTGGCTTTCTTTCACCTACATGTTTACTCGGGTGCTAGGAGGACACCACAAGCCAGTGCATCGACTACTCACCACCTCGGGGAATTACTACAGGTGTTTTCTACTATATTTTGATATTTTTTTGTTTGTCTTGTGTTTATTGTTTTTTAAATTTGCTGCTAAAGAGAATTGCTTGATACAACCCAACTTTTTTGGAATCAGGGTTGTTCTTTGCCAGCTTTTTGTTTGGTGCCCTGTCCCATATTTTTGAGACGGCTTGCTGCCATCAATTTCAAAATGACCTTATTTTATTTAAAAGCGGTAGTAACCTTAGTTTTTTGAAAAGTTGCTGACAGGCAGGGTATTTAATGACAGAAGAGACCCTGACGGGCTCTTCTATCATAAATGCTTCCTCCTACCTGTCAGCCGTCATATACACTGAGCCATGCATGTGCAGATCAGTGAACATTTATGGCCCTGTTCTGTGCCGCCGTAATGTGATGTCATCACGACCCGGCCATTCAAGCGGCCTGAAAGGAAGACTGGGCGAATATGGGAGCGCCTGGGATGCTAAGACAAAATAGAATGGCGCACGAGAGGCTACCGAAACACACTGATAAAACAACTAAAAGTCTATGAAGTCCAGGGAGTATTCTGTACGTATTCTGCATTAGTGGCAGCTCCCTTGAGAGCGAAGCAGTCTCTGGAAGAACAATGGGAGAAAAGCAAGGTGCATCAAAAACTAAGTGCAGCAGAAGATGCAACGAATGGTATATTTAGTTAAAATCAGCCAAATGGCTACTCACACTTATATAAAGATCAATAGGCATATAGCAGTAAAATACTGTGGTCACTCAGCAGGTCCCCGGTGGATGGTGGCTCAATGGTCAGTCCGCCCCTGATTTTTATAGATATGAGAAGGGGGAAAGGAAAGTTTAAACATGGGTGCTACATAGAACCAGGATGGTATAGCGAAATGGGGTAAAAAAAAGGGGTAGGGATGTGACATGAGGGTAAATGGGGTTGGACCTCTGCTACCCCTGGGCTGAGGTTTTGTTCCCCCCTTGTGGGTTTCGGGATATTGCATGTAGCTAGCTTATAGGCAAAAAATACAAGTGTGGGTTTGTGTAGGGGCATGAAGTAATGGTATTCCATGTTTTTTCAGGTATGGAGAGATGAGACATAATGTTCTTAAACTCTGTCATCTTTTTATAGTATATCCAGCAGGACTACATTGTCGACAATTCCTGTTGAATGGAATGTTTTTAGTATTGCTAGTGTTACATTCTGGCAGCATTGGTCATGTAAAGAATAGCCAATGCCCTACAATAGTGCATCTGGGTAAAGTGGAGTGGTAAAGAAAGTACTCTACCCGAAATGTATGTAGTCCAGGTTAAAAGTGGGAATTGCAGGGGTGATACAGTGTACATAAAGTGGAACTTAAGGCATACATACTTATTTCCCAATGGACTGACGCCGGCAACGGCATCTTCTCCCTGGTGCCGTTCTCCAGCCATACTGATTGGCCAGCGTGGGATGACGTCACTTCCGCTTATGAGGAAGATTCATCCACTGGTACTGTGCCGGAAATGTAAATGTAGCTGTGCATTTACATTCCTTAAAATGTATAATGTAGATTCCTTAGCTCCGTGTGCATTCCTGGATTGTGTGGATTGTGAAAAGGCAGGTAAGTGGATTTAATTGCAGAAAGCACATTGCATGTCTCATTTGCAGTAAATGACCTGCTTGTTTGCAATTTTTTATTTTGTACATTTAGTTCCACTTTAACGCCAGAAGTGCTGAAGTTCCAGGCATGGTCACCAAATAGTGATCATATAATTTTTTAACCCTCCCCTACACTCTCCAAAATGAAAACAAAATTGGCAATTTTGCCTTGGGTGCCAAAGGACCTTGTCCTGGCACTGAACATAGCCTCTGATCACCTAAAGTGACATTTAATCTGTCAAATCACTTTAGGCCATGTTTTTTAGCCTGTTCCTATGTTGCAAAGTTCTGCCACCTTGACCAACCTCTGAGTCATAATGTACATGTACCCGAGGTGTTATAATAGTTAAATTTAGTCTTCCTGTTACAAAGCTTCTTATAACTCTAACATGATGCACTGACTGCACAATAAATAATGAGACCTGTAAGTGTCATACTAATACGTTCTTTTTTGCTAGGAGTTCTTAGCTTTCCATAGACATCTGAAAACCGTCTCAACAATTCAAAGTTTATAGGGCAACAATACGGTTTCTGTTTGTGATACCACTAAGTCAGGTCACATCATGCATGAATGATCAACCACTAAACTGTCATTTTTAAGTCAGTATTTTCTGCAGTGTTTATTACACAACTCAAAACTAAAAAGTTAGCTTTTTTAAAATGTACTGTATTCCCTCCTCTTTTTTTAGAGAATTAAAACATTAAACTGATGTTTTAGATGCCGAATAAAAGTCAAATGGAGAAGACAGTCACCACTAAACACTCAATGATTCACATGATCTTTATGTCATTAATATTAAAAAGAAACCCACCTAATACAATGATATCATCATCCAGATAAATGACTTTCTCGTGTTCCTGGGTGAGCAGTGGTAGGTAGAAACGTACAAAGTTCAGCTTTGTGATAAAATTAAAACAAAATCCATAAATTAAGATACCATAAAACTGATAATAATATTACAGTTTTTACAAACATATCACAGCTCCAATTAGGCTTAGCAATTAAACTTTTTGTAATAGGAGCCTTTGAGTACTTATCGCTCCGGAAGGTGGCAAGTCTGAACTCCTCTCTCTTTAGGAGCTACAGGCTCCAGCAGAGTCTTTACATCTCCTCTCTTTGGCCCCTAATGCCTAGTACACGTGATTAGAAAATCCGACGAAAAATATCGCTTTGGAAGAGATCGTCCGATAATCTGTTTGTAAAAATACACAGCTTTCGAGAGCCGATCATGACAGTTCATGCTAAATAATCTGAAGGGACAAACACAAAAAATATTCTCGCACGGTACCAGAATGAATGATTTTTGTTCAATTAGTACAGTATTCATCTGTTAAAAATCGGAAAACCAAGACCACGCATGCTCGGAAACGAAAGACTACATTACAGTACAACACAACACATTACATCACTTCTGAAGTTGTATTCTGTCGTACAAGAATTTTTGTAACTTTAGTAACCTCTTCATTTTCGATATAAGGCTAGCATGCAAAAAAAAATGGAAGATCATTCGTCCAATATTCTCATTGTATGTACGAGGCTTTGGTCATAAATATATCTTGCAGTGATACCATTACTAAATTATGTCGTGATGTAAGAGCATCAATACTCCTGAGGTCTGTAGGGCTTGAAGACAGCAGATTTTCAAATGGGTGCCTGCTGGAGAGGAAAGTATTCAGAGGGTTCTATTGCATGGAACTTTTACAACATTTTTTTTAGTCAATAGAGTGACTTTAAAGTGAAATAATGTAATGGTCACTGAATACACCAAATTATCAGTGACAAAAAAAAAACCTGTTCCAAAATATCCACATTAAAATAAAGTGATTCAGTGGGTGTCTGCAGGTTACATAAAGAAATACAGGGTAACCATGTGTTTATTTGCTCTGTCTTCCCATGTACAGAGTCTCTTCCAAAAATAAGTCAAAAAGTGGGGTAAAGTCTGTATGACATGACCTTATGCTATACTATGTGTAGTTTCCCCACTGTCAGAATATAATAGAATATAATAGGGAGGGATTGCCACATCCACATTGAGCGTGTGGATACAGGAATCAAGTTATTTTCTTTTGTTCAACCCTCTGGTTGAACAAAAAAAAACAAACATGACTCATGTACACACACACTACTAGTTTTGCTTTTCGTTCAATCCTGCGGGCTGAAGGAAAAAAAACCAAAAACGACACCTTAGGAGGAACCGCTGTACAATGCAATGTTAGTACAGCAACCTCCCCTGCTGTACTCTTGTATTCTGACAGGGGGGATAGTCACCCCCCCCCCCCCCCCGCCAGAACACTCCGGGCAGTACTCTCACCGATTGGCTGAGAGCGCTGATCAGAAGCCAACTGGCAGACCTCTTTCATTGGATACCAGCTGCACCCGCTGCAGTACACACAGGCCCGAATGTCGGCTAGTTACTATTGAACCGGCCGATATTGCCCGACATTTGGCCCATGTGTACTAGGCTTTAGGCTGAACAATATGCAATCTGATTGTACAATCTTCTTTAGACCCACCAATAAGTATGTACTGTAAGGTCTGGTTCACACCTATGCATTTTTTAGCACGTTTTCAGTTTTGCAGAAACACACTACAGCCCATTTAACATGGTTTCCTACGGATGTAGTTCCCATCTGTGCATTTTATGGAAAGGGCCAGGGACTTTTTTCTGGCTTTTGGTTCCATAGACTTCAATGGATCAAAAACGTGTATTGAAAAATGCAAAAATACACCTGGAGTGTAAAGAAAAGGGGGGAAAACAGTTTTAAGCCCCCCTTGCCTCATGGGATTGTGGCAGCGGGGTTTCTAGTATCCCCTCAGGTGTAAAATTTGTGGGAAGACTTCTCATTGGCCCTTGGCCTCCGGAAAGGTCAGGTGACACTGTATCTGGGCAGTTTAACCGCTTCAGCCCCGGAAGATTTTACCCCCTTCCTGACCAGAGCACTTTTTGGGATTCGGCACTGCATCGCTTTAACTGACAATTGCGCAGTCGTGCGACGTGGCACCCAAATAAAATTGATGTCCTTTTTTCCCCACAAATAGATCTTTCTTTTGGTGGTATTTGATCACCTCTGCGTTTTTTATTTTTTGCGCTATAAACAAAAAAAGAGTGACAATTTTGAAAAAAACCCAATATTTTTTACTTTTTGCTATAATAAATATCCCTCAAAAATATATAAAAAAAAAAATTTTTTCTTCAGTTTAGGCCGATATGTATTCTTCTACATATTTTTGGTAAAAAAAAATCGCAATAAACGTATATTGATTGGTTTACGCAAAATATAACTTTTGCGCAAACCAATCAATATACACTTATTGCGATTTTTTGATGCTATAACGCATCTACAAAATAGGGGATAGTTTATGGCATTTTTATTATTATTATTATTTTTTTTTTTACTAGTAATGGTGGCGATCTGCGATTTTTATCATGACTGCGACATTATGGCGGACACGTCGGACACACTTTTGGGACCTTTGGCATTTATGCAGTGATCAATGCTATAAAAATGCATTAATTACTGTAAAAATGTCACTGGCAGGGAAAGGGTTAACACGAGGGGGCGATCAAGAGGTTAATTGTGTTCCCTAGTGTGTGTTCTAACTGAAGGGGGGAGGGGACTGTGTAGGGGAGATGACAAATCGCTATTCATACTTTCTATGAGCAGACGATCTGTCTCTTCTCCCCTCAGAGAACCGGAAACTGTGTGTTTACACACAGAGATCCCAGTTCTCAGTGTGCCCCGAGCGATCGCGGGAGCCCGGCGGTGATCGCGACTAGTGGGCAAAAAAGGAAGCGACGTAACATAACGGCGATTTGCGCAGCTGAGCCATGTTACCTGCAGCAGCAGGTCGGCAAGCGGTTAAGGGGATTGTGGTGTGGAATTGAAAAAGATCCCCTCACGTTTTAAAAATTGCAGGAAGACTTCCCATTGGCCCTTGGCCTATGGGAAGGTCAGGTGACCACTGTATCTGGGCAGTTTAAGGGGTTTTCTGTCTGGAATTTCAAATTAAAAAGGGGGTTCTGAGCCCCAGAGGTTCAGTCGCCTCAGTAGCAACAGCTGTGGTGTTCCCTCCCACCCTCCCTAAGTCGCGGCTAAGAACTTTATTATGTGGCTAGTGTCACCTTTTAAGGGGGACAGTTTATTTTAAACAAAGTTAAACAAATTATTTAAAGGTAATAAAGTTATATGCTGAAAGTGGGAAGATTCCCCTTTATTTGATTATACAGCTTGAGCCGTAGTGGCTGAGCTGTTTTACGCGTTCTAAAGTTTAACTTTTATTATCTATTTATTAAAGCCAATAATAAAGACCGTGGCAAAATATTTTTCCAATCAAAAGTTTTAGTGTGTTTTATTGTGTTTAAATTCTGCTGACTGCTATCCCATATGCAAACGGCAACCTGCATAGATGTGAACCAGGCCGAAGGGTCCACCTAACTATCTACTGATTGATTGTATAGTTCAAATAGGACCTAATATTACCTATTAGTTTGGTAGATGTAAAGTTGATTGTACAATATATTGAACATTCAGACTGTAATTGTATGGCGTCCCTTATAGCCCGTACACACGATCCGAAAATCGAAGGACAGATTGTTCTTTTTTTTTTTTTTGCATGCTAGTCGCATATCATAAATGGAGAGGTTACTAAAAGGTACGAAAATTCTCGTATACAGAATAAAAAAATCAGAAGTGATGTCATATGTTGTAGTGTATTTGTATTGTATTCTCAGACAACTGTACTGATTAAATTAAAATCGTACGATCTGGTATCATATGAGAAAAATTTTTGCGTTTGTCCAATTGGATTATATCTGATGAACTGTCATAATCTCGAAAGCTCTGTACTAACAATCCGATTATCATATGATCGATTCAAAAGCGTTTTTTTCGTCCGATTTTCGGATCGTGTGTACGGGTCTGTTACACGTGACTATTACAGCAAAATAAAACATTTTTGACAGTTTGTAATAAATTTTAGGTCTAGCACACCTGCCATATAGAAAAAGTGCAAGCATTCACCATTTGTATCCAATATGAGTTTCTATTTCATACAATGTATGTACTTAATTCAGAGAACATTGGCAGTGTAATGCATTTGGTGTATCGGCTTACTGGTTGAAGAAGCTCTGGGAAAGCTGTATCAGGGTGAATTTTTCCTTTAAGGACCATTGGGTTAAATTCTACAATCTTAAATCTAATATCAGACAGCCGAGTGCCTTCAATCCATTTCCTAAAACACAAAATCAAATTGTCACAGTTAAAAAATAACTGAACCTGAGGACTATAGAGCATACAAAAGCTTGTTTATTCTCAATACCTAAATTTTTAGGCCTTGTTCACATGGGTGTACTTGTGGCATGTGAGGGCCACATTTTGCTGCATGGGATGCATAGGTGTTCCATGCATCCGCGAGTATGCAGTCTCATTTATGTCCACTGGGACGCAGCAGTTGCAGGGACAAGGAGACTGTGCCCAATTTGATATATATGTGGGTGTGTGTCCCCAAATACAGACAGTGTGGGACATGCACCTGCACCCACACAGATGTCAAAATAAGAAGCAGTGGGTATGTCTGGGATACATGGAACACCTGTGCGTCAGCATATTTCAGCCTCTCAAATGCATTGACAGTCTGCAGGTGGTGGTGGGAGCATGAAAATGCTGGGATTGGTCGCACAGGGGCTAAATACCTAATGTGCGTGTGGCCTAAGAATCTTTCTTTTAATCATATGCCTGTAATTTTCAAAACATTTTAGTCTGAGGAACGATCGTAGAGTTTTCTGATTGTGTGTACACAACTTTCGACAGCAGATTCCGACCTTGCGAATGAAGATTTCCAAAGGGACATACGGGAACAGAACGAACGTTTTTCTTTTATTGTGTATTGTTTTTGTATGATTTTCAGGTGAGAAATATCAGATACGAAACAATGCACATGATCAGAAACAATAAATAACAAAAAAAAGCCTTTGTCTTATGAGACTTTTCGTTATTTCTATTTCTTGGTTCCGACTTGCTTTGAAACATCGAGGAAAACCGTCCGAACATTCGCCCAGTTTTCTTGTAGTGTGTACCTGGCTTAAAGCATAATCTAGCTAAAGTAGGCTACTACTGCAGAACAAATATTGGCTGTCCTCCATAGCCACCAGTTTCTTTTTTGTTTCTAATCTGCTAGAGTAAACTGGCATTTAGTGCTTTGTGCTTGCTTTAATAAATGTGACCCACTGTATTTGTTTATTGCTGTTTATTTTACAGTCTGAGATAGATGCGTACTTACCTGATATGAACTAAACTGTTTCTTAGACCAATAATATAAAAGAGCACATTGGCATTAGTGTTGCTGTATATGCTATTAATTGCCGCAATAGTGCCTCCCATCCGACCTGAAGGTGCACAAATGACAACAGGAATGACGTCCTCCTCTTCCACTTCTATTTCAGGATCTGGTAATAAAAAAACACGAATATTATAAATCATTTGAGGTAACCAGTTAAAGTGGGAGACTAGCTAATATACAAATTTACAATTTTACATTACCTGACACCCAACAAAATATGTTCCTAATTCTACACCTTTCTGTTTCATTATAATTGTATGCAAAGCGGAGTTCCACTCGTTTTTCTGTTTATTAAAAGTCGGCAGTTAGAAAAAGTGTAGCTGCTGACTTTTAACCACTTCAGCACCGGAAGAATTTACCCCCTTCCTGACCAGGACATTTTTTGCGAAACGGCAAGGCGTCGCTTTAACTGACAATTGCGCGATCGTACGACATTGCACCCAAAACAAAATTTATGTCCTTTTTTCCCCACAAATAGAGCTTTCTTTTGATGGTATTTGATCACCTCTGCGGTTTTTATTTTTTGCTCTATAATCAAAAAAAAGAGCGTCAATTTTGAAAAAAAAAATTTGTACTTTATGTTATAATAAATATCCCAAATTAAAAAAAAAAAGTTTTCCTCAGTTTAGTCCGATATGTAGTCTTCTACAAAAATTTGGTAAAAATTATCGCAATAAGCGTATATTGATTGGTTTGCTCAAAAGTTATAGCGTCTACAAAAAAGGAGATAGATTTATGGCATTTTTAATATTTTTTTATTTTTTAATAGTAATGACGGTGATCACCGATTTTTATTGTGACTGCGACATTGCGGTGGACAGATCGAACACTTTTGACACTTTTTTTGGGACCAGTGACATTTATACAGCGATCAGAGCTAAAAATAGCCCTTGATTACTGTGTACACTAGGGGCGATCAAGGGGTTATCTGTGTTCCCTAGGTGTGTTCTAACTGTGGGTGGATGGGACTGACTAGGGGAGGAGACCGATCGGTGTTCCTACTTAGTAGGAGCACGCGATTTGTCTCTGCTCACCTGAGAGAACCTGGATTTGTGTGTTTACACACACAGATCCCAGTTCTTGCTCTGTCACGAGCGATCGCGGGTGCCCGGCTTAAAAAGCTAACGTACAGCTATGACAGCTCGCGCAGGGGAGCCAACCTGCTGCAGTATAACTGCGGCGGCTGGTCCGGAAGCGGAAAACACACACCTGTCCCACAGTCCAGCGATGCAGACGTCCAAAGTCTCACTTTCCTCCCTCTCCTCTCCACAGCGCCAGCATTGCACGCGTGGGCACCCGGATGTGACAGCCTGCGGCTTCACAGTCAGGTGCGCACTGCACATGCCTGAGTCGCGCTGCACATTCTGAGTGGCCGAGCAATCTTCTAAGACCTGTGAGGTGTCCCAGAAGATTGCAGGGAGGGAGAGGGAGAGGAGGAGATGCCTAGGCGGTGAGAGCGGAAGTGGGAGCTGGGTACCTGTCAAAACTAGGTACCCACTTCCCCCAAAAAAATTACATGCCAAATGTGCCATGTCAGGGGTAAGAAGTCTTAAAGTGGAAGTTCCACTTTTGGGTGGAACTCCGCTTTAAGGATTTATAAACATATATAACATCAAGCACAATTCTAATCAAGGAGGGTGAATACACAAGATCAGTGTACGATACAATAATAGTCTGGGGCCAAGGAAGCCATGACTATATTCTCTCCAATAGAAAATCACATAAAACATCTTAATTGTGATGTAGTGATCAATTAAAGGGGAAAGAGAAGAAGGATAGAAGAAGGAGGACAGTCTGGGGAGGCAGGGTAGGTAAGAGGTAGGGGAGGGGGGTCTGCCGGGGTGCATATTGTATATCACTCATTGACCAGGTGGGGTGGCCTAGCTGGCTAGATGATATAGTCTGTGATCAAAAGTGAGTAGTTGAGTCCCTAGGTACAGTAAGTAATGTTTAATCCAAAGGACTCCAAACCCATTTAAATTTATACAGTGTGTTGTTAAGAATCGTAAACATCTTTTCATTCAAGAGATGCCATGGGGCAGATTTACTAAAACTGTTGCACACAGAATCTGGTGCAGCCGCGCATAGTAACCAATCAGCTTCTAAGGCCCCTTTCACACTACCACAACATTAAAGTCGCGCGATTTTGCCGCAATTTCGCGGCTGCAATTTTGCCACGATTTTAGCCTGCGATTTCAGGGAATGCCTGTGTAACTCACATCAAAGTCAGACCAAAGTAGTGCAGGGACTACTTTGAAGTCGACACGACTTGAAGTCGTACTAATATGAATGGTAGTCATTGGAAATCATGGGGAACGACTTGTTATACGACATTTGCAATTCCAAGTCGTAGGACAAATCGTACAAGTGTGAAAGGGGCCTAACTGCTGCTGTAATCACCATGTCGGATGTCAAAAGTCAGATGGTTAGGACAAGGATCCTACTTTGATCCTACTTCAATGATATTCAATGGGCTGAAGTAGGACCAAAGTTGGACCAAAGTAGTGCAGGGAGCATTTTCAAAGTCGGACCAACTTGTGTCGGACCAGTTAAGACGGCTCCTATAGGGAACCATTGATTTGCACACATCATGCGACATGAGCTTCCAATGTCGGCGCATTTGTCGTACCAGTGTGAGGCTGGGTTCACACTGGTACGACACGACAGTCGTACCACTTTAGATCCGACTTTGCCCTGCGACTTGAAGTCCGACATGTGTCCGACTTCAATGAACAGGGATCCTACTTTGATCCCCAACAATACCAGGCACTGTGTGTGGTATAAATCTTTAGGGGAACTCCATGCAAAATATTTTAAAAAAATGGCATGGGTTCCCCCTCCAAGAGCATACCAGGCCCTTTGGTCTGGTATGGGTTTTAAGGGGAACCCCCACGCCAAAAAACGTCATGGGATGCCCCCCAGAATCCATACCACACCCTTAACCGAGCACACAGCCCGGCAGGTCAGGAAAGAGGTTGGGGACGGCCGAGCGCCCCCCCTCCTGAACCATACCAGGCTGCATGCTCTCAACATGGGGGATGGGTGCTTTGGGGCAGGGGGGCCCTGAGCCCCCCACCCCAAAGCACCTTGTCCCCATGTTGATGAGGACAAGGGCCTCTTCCCGACAACCCTGGCCGTTGGTTGTCAGGGTTTGCGGGCAGGGTGCTTATTGGAATCTAGGAGCCCCCTTTAACAAGGGGGCCCCTAGATCCCTGCCCCCCACCCTATGTGAATGAGTATCGGGTACATTGTACCCCTACCCATTCACCTAAAAAAAAGTGTCAAAAAAAACAAACCACAGTACACAGGTTTCTAAAGTAATTTATTAAGCAGCTCCGGCGTGTCAGGACAAGACTAATCATTGGAGGAGCAGGCCAAGTTCCCAGCACAGCTAGAGAACTGACTAGGGTGTGTTTTCCCACCTAGTGTGGTCAGTTTTTTTTGTGCAAAAAAAAAGAAAACTGCATGGGGTTCCCTCCAGGTCCATACCAGGCCCTTCAGGTCTAGTATGGATTCAGAGGGGACCCCCAATCCAAAATTTAAAAAAAATGGTGTGGCCCACCCCAAAATTTATACCAGACTCTTAGCCAAGTATGCCGCCTGGCAGGTCAGGAAAGGGAGGGGACAAGTGAGCACCTTGCTCCCATGTTAATGAAGACAAGGGCCTCTTCCCGACAATCCTAGCCGGTGGTTGTCGGGGTCTGCGGGCGGGGGGCTTATCGGAATCTGGAAGCCCCCCTATAAAAAGGGGGCCCCCAGATCCCTGCCTGCCATGTGAAATGGTACTGGGTACATCGTACCCCTACCCATTCACCATAAGCAGTGAAATGTAATAAAAACACAAGAGCCGGTTTTTGACAATTCCTTTATTAATAGCTCTGTCTTCTCTAGCCGTCTCTTCCAGTTGTCTTCTCCTTCCCACCGTCTCCTCCTCAAGCTGTCTCTTCCCGCTATCTTCTCCTTCCCGCCATCTCTTCCTGCCGTCTTCTCCTCGGGCTGTCTTTTCCCGTTGCTGCCGCCGTCTCTTCCCGCTGCTGTCTTCTTCATCGCCGCCGGTTACCCGCTAAAAAACAAGGGGCGGGCTCTCCGGGTGATGTCATTGGATGGCCACGCCCCATGGTTATATAAGAGTCGGCAGAGAGCGGGCGATAACAAAACAGATGAAGACATCAACAGAACAAGAGCGGCTTTTAAAAAAATTTTAGTGGGTAACCGGCTGCGAGGAAGAAGACAGTAGTGGGTGACGGCGGCGGGAAGAGACAGCTCGAGGAGAAGACGGTGGGAAGGAGGAGACGGCGGAAAGGAGGAGAAGGCGGAAAGGAGAAGATGATGGGAAGAGATGGCTAGAGAAGACAGAGCTATCAATAAAAGAATTGTCAAAAACCGGCTCTTGTGTTTTTATTGCATTTCACTGCTTTTTTGGTGAATGGGTAGGGGAACGATGTACCCGATACCCATTCACATTAGGGGGAGGGCTGGGATCTGGGGGCCCCTTCTCAAAGGGGGGCTTCCAGATTCTGATAAACCCCTGCCCGCAGCCCCCGACAACCACTGGCTAGGGTTGTCAGGAAGAGGCCCTTGTCCTCATCAACATGAGGGCAAGGTGCTTTGGGGTGGGTGCACTCGCTTGTCCCCCTCCCTTTCCTGACCTGCTGGGCAGCATGCTTGGATAAGGGTCTGACATGGATTTTGGGGGGGACCCCACGCCATTTAAAAAAAAAAAAATTGGCATGGGGGTCCCCTCCGAATTCATACTAGACCTGAAGGACCTGGTATGGACCTTGCTAGCAAATTGTTTTGTTTTTTTTACATTCAGCTTTCAGCGGGGAACCCCACTGACAGCTGATGACTCATCGGTTGCTAAGGACGCGGGGGCTGGCTTCCCGGCCCCCTGCTTAGCAACCAGCTATATACAGTGGTAAAAAAAGAAACGCAAAACACATCAAAAAACACATCTAAAATGCACCACTTGTGTTTCTGGTGCAGCTCCATTGAAGTCTATTAGCCGCAAATTGCAGTAAAAAAGTCCCCGACCCTTTCCAAAAACGCACCGGCCGCAAAACGCATAGATGTGAACTAGTACCATACGAAACCGTGTTAAATGGACTGTAGTGCATTTCTGCAAACTGCAGGTGTGAACGTAGGGTAAGTCTTTAGGTTGAAAAGGTTCCTTCTCTAATAATATTGGTCCTTGCCCTACTGATAGCAGTCAAAGATACCTGTGCAATTAATCCTTCTTGCAATGTCCAGTCCAGCAATAGCTTCTACACAGTTCCTCTGAGACACTCTTCAGCAGGAAAATTCCTTACAGATGCTCCATCCAAGCAGCCATACTTTAGCCCAGTTCCCACCAAATCTCCATTCCAGCAGGGAGCTAAAGTTCTTGGGCCTCAGGCTAAGATAAGGCTCAAGAGAGGAAACACTATATGCATACATCTGGAAACATTTACCCATACCCTCAATCATACCTCTGAACAAAGTTCAGCATAGTATTCTAAATTTTATCAGGGACACCTACAGCCAGTGCTGGGACATCTAGTGCCCAGGGTGAAGATTGGAAACTGCACAGCGGGCTGCTATATTCAAGGGAGGAGAGAACAGAATCCTCCCACCAAGAGGCAGTCCTTTTTTTTCTCAGAGAATAGGTGCAGGTGCTCTCATTCCCTGCCAAGCAACTGCTCCCCTCCTTTCAGAAAGAGAAGCAAAGTGGCTGGTGTGGCCAGGGCACAGGACTGCCTAGCAAACCGGGCACAAGGTGCAGGAATGCATATTGTACAGGGCTCAGGAGTGCATATTGCACAGTGCGCAGGGCTCAGGAGTGCATATCGTGCAGGACACAGAGCTCAGGAGTGCGTATCAAGCACTGCTCAGGAATGTGTATAGTGCCAGGGCTTAAGAGTGTGTTTCGTGCAAGGTTAGGGAATGCCTACCCTACCCCCAACCTCACCCCGATCCCCATACAGAGCTCTCCCACCAACCCCTTCCCCACCAGTATAAAGCTCTTTCCTCCACAACCCACTCCCAATACAAAGAGATTAAGAGAGGGCCTACTGTCAAAGAGCAGCTAGAAGTTACTCATCCAGTCCTCAGTAGGACCCAGAGTCTGTGCTCTACTGTGATTGGGATAGTCAAAGGGATAGTACAGGGTGGGGGTGGGGGGGGCTCTGTGTGAGCCCAGGAAAGGTGCGCTGTCAATTGCTTTAAACACAGAAGCCCGCAGAGGAAGCTAGTCATGCAGAAAATTTCCTGTATCTGCTTCTGTGTTTAGTTGACAACAGTCAACCTAGGGCCAGTGCTAGAGGTGGTAGTACGGAGTTTTCTGCCTGCAATCACTGCTGTTAAGCTGACATGTTGCTGTTCTTTACATTACAATATTAAATAAGATAACTTGTAATTGTCATATCATGCAGAATAAATTCCCTTGGAAGCATATACTGTAAAGTCTTTCAGTGCCATGTTCTTTACGACTTTGGTGCTGAATTTGATCACTGGTATACAGGGGCGTTGCTAGGTCTACAAAAGATCTGGGGCTGGAGCCCATAGCAGCGTACTAAAGAAAGTCAAACACTTGGGTGGGTATATATATATATATATATATATATATATATATATATATATATATATGTGTGTGTGTGTGTGTGTGTGTGTGTGTGTGTATGTGTGTATATATCCCCAGAGAGCCCCCCCCTTACATCAGGGTCCCCAGAGAGCCCCCCACTTACATCAGGGTCCCCAGAGAGCCTCCCCCTGCATCAGGGTCCCCAGAGAGCCCCCCACTTACATCAGGGTCCCCAGAGATCCCCCACTTACATCAGGGTCCCCAGAGAGCCTCCCCCTGCGTCAGGGTCCCCAGAGATCCCCCCACTTACATCAGGGTCCCCAGAGATCCCCCCACTTACATCAGGGTCCCCAGAGAGCCCCCCACTTACATCAGGGTCCCCAGAGAGCCCCCCCTTACATCAGGGTCCCCAGAGAGCCCCCCCCTTACATCAGGGTCCCCAGAGAGCCTCCCCTCCCCTTGGGGACCCCTGCAGATACTCGGGGCTATGGGCCCCAGATTCTGAGCTATAGCCCCAAAAGCCACCCCCTAGTGACGCCACTGCTGGTATACATTGCCCACACACTAAACATTCACTTGCTTTTACTGCTGCATTGAAGGTTTTCTGTTCACAGTATCCTGACAGTTAAGAGCCTTTGTATAACCTAGACTTTACTGATCCAAATATCTACAACAATATGTTATATACAAATATATTTATGTTATAGGTGGCTTGAAAATTGCATGCATTTTTTTACCTTCATCTTTCGTGATAGTAGGCACCTTATAAATGGTGCTATACCATATGCCACAAATTGTCAACAAAAGTAGAAGCAGCAGTATGTGATTAACTGCAAAAGCATAAAAATATTTTGGTTACATAAACAGAGAAAATTACAGTTTGTCTGAATCATATATTTACATGGGGTTACAACAATTGGCTACTTACGTTTCCTTAGAATAGCCATAAAGTTGAATGCTGTAGAAGCACCTACAAAATATAAAGCACATTTAAAAGCATGCAATAGTATTCAGAAATGGCTTTTCTCTTATATGATAATAAAAAAAATAACAAAAAATGTAGGATTCAGTAGAATCAGGTAGCCCATAGACACCAACTACGGCTGCCTCCCTATCCATCTGGTTTTGGCTGAATTTGGCTATGCCAGTATGCAGACAGTATGCAGACACCCCAGGCTGGACAGTCTTGACGTTTAGATTTTCTGGGCTGACTGCTATTGGCAATACAAGGTTAGACTGCTATAGTCTACTAGAAATGAGCCTGATGTTCAACTCGAACATCGGGTGTTCGCCCATTCGCCGAATTTAGAACATTATGGGGCGTTCGTGGGAAATTTGAGCGCCCGCGGAACACCCCATATTGGGCAGCGAGACTGTCAATGCACTGCAAGATCGCAATGCATTGATGGCTGCTGATTGGCCAAAGCATGCACCTGACCTGCATGCTTTGGCCAATCATAGCGCACTCTGCTGTGAGATGCTGATTGTGAGTCCACACCCCAAACTATGTTAGGCTGCTTACATAGCGGCTGTACATAGATTTATGAATGAGAGCAGCAAAATTACATTTGTAAAGGAAAAAAATGTAATTTAAAACTGCTCGTGGCTGTAATGCAGGGGCGTCGGGAGGGGGTGGCTAGACCTGGCTGAAGCCCCGAATGTGCCCCCGAAAAGCCCTGAGCCTCAGGCATGCAGCTCTTCATTATAAGCCTCGAGCGGCGAGCGGCGAGCGGCGAGCGCCAGGACCGATCTGATCCCAAGCGCCGCCGAATTTGGCCGAGTTTGGCCGAGTGCCATAGCAGGTCCCGCCTTCTGGAGCCTGCAACGCCTATGATGGAACGTCCCTCTGGTGCAATGCTGGGACCGCGGGACGTGTGACGTCCATCATAGGCGCTGCAGGCTCCAGAAAGCGGGAATTACAATGCGGCCGCCGCGCCACTGTGAGATCCCCGCTCAGCGCTCGGGCGGGCCGCTCTCCTCTCCTCCTCGGCTCCTCCTTCTCTGACTGACTGTCTGACTGCCTGGCTGCTGTGACACTGCAAACCACGACTGAGCTGAGGTAGGTCAGACAGTGTATGTAAATGTCAGTGTATGTGGGTCAGGCAAGTCAGTGTAGGTAGGTCAGTGTATGTAAATGTCAGTGTATGTAGGTCAGTGTAGGTAGGTCAGTGTATGTAAATGTCAGTATATGTAGGTCAGTGTAGGTAAATGTCAGTGTGTAGGTATGTCAGTGTAGGTAAATGTCAGTGTAGGTATGTCAGTGTAGGTAGGTCACTACGGTCAGTGTAGGTAGGTCAGTGTAGGTAGGTCACTATGGTCAGTGTAGGTAGGTCAGTGTAGGTAGGTCACTATGGTCAGTGTAGGTAGGTCAGTGTATGTAAATGTCAGTGTAGGTAGTTCACTACCGTCAGTGTAGGTAGGTCAGTGTAGGTAGGTCACTATGGTCAGTGTAGGTAGGTCAGTGTATGTAAATGTCAGTGTAGGTAGGTCAGTGTAGGTAGGTGACTATGGTCAGTGTAGGTAGGTCAGTGTATGTAAATGTCAGTGTAGGTAAGTCAGTGTAGGTAGGTCACTACGGTCAGTGTAGGTAGGTCAGTGTATGTAAATGTCAGTGTAGGTAGTTCACTACCATCAGTGTAGGTAGGTCAGGTAGGTCATGGGCCAGCCAAAAAAAAAAAGGCCTGCATCACGTGTACACCCCCCCCCCCTCCCCCCCGTTTCCAGCCTTGGACTTCGGGCTGAAGCCCCTGGTCTTTTTGCCACCTAGCAACGCCCCCTGGCAATATAGATAAAAATCATTGAAAAAACAGCGTGAGTTCCCCCCCCAAGTCCATTACTAGGCCCTTTGGGTCTGGTATGGATATTAACCACATGCTAACCAGCGCACGACGATATACGTCGGCACAATGGCACGGCTGGACAAATGGGCGTACAGGTACGTCCCCTTTAAAATGCTGCATTGTGGGCATGCGCCCGCCGCGTGCTCCGTGACCGTGGGTCCGCCAGGTGCCCTCGATCGTGTCATGGAGCGGAAGAACGGGGATATAAACAAGGCATTTCCCTGTTCTGCCTAGTGACATGACAGAGATCACTGCTCGCTGTCATGGGAGTAGTAGCCCATACCCCCACAGTTAGAAACACTCCCTAGGACACACTTAACCCCTTGATCGCCCCCTAGTGTTTAATCCCTTCCCTGCCAGTGCCATTTACACAGTAATCAGTGCATTTTTATAGCACTGATCGCTATATAAATGACAATGGTCCCAAAATAGTGTCAAAAGTGTCTGATGTGTCCGCCATATTGTCGCAGTCACGATAAAAATCGCAGATCACTGCCATTACTAATAAAAAAAAATTAATAATAAAAATGCCATAAAACTATCCCCAATTTTGTAGACCCTATAAATTTTGCACAAACCAAATCAATATACGCTTAATGCGATTTTTTTTTTACCAAAAACATATAGAAGAATACATATCGGCCTAAAATGAGGAAAAAATGTGTTTTTTTATACATTTTTGGAGGATATTTTTTAAAGCAAAAAGTTTTTTCAAAATTGTTGCTCTTTTTTGTTTATAGCGAAAAAAATAAAAACCGCAGAGGTGATCAAATACCACCACTACCACCAAAAAAAGCTCTATTTGTGGGGGAAAAAAAGGACTTGTTTGGGTGCAACATCGCACGACTGCGCAATTGTTAGTTAAATCGACGCAGTGCCGAATCGCAAAAAGTGGTCAGGAAGGGGGTAAATCCTTCCAGGGCTGAAGTGGTTAAGGGAAACCCTGCTCCAAAATTAAAAAATAAAAAGGGCGTGAGTGTCCCCCCTAACATCCATACCAGGCCCTTCAGGTCTGGTTTGGATATTAAGGGGAACCCCGCAACAAAATTTTAAATAAAAATGGCTTAGGGATCCCCCCAAAATCCATACCAGACCCTTATCCGAGCACGCAACCTGGCAGGCCACAGGAAAAGGGGAGGTGATGAATGAGCGCCCCCCCTCCTGAACTGTACCAGGCCACATAACCTCAACATGGGGAGGATGTTTTGGGGTCCCCCTCAAAACACCTTGTCCCCATGTTGATGGGGACAAGGGCCTCTTCCCCACAACATGTGACCTGGTACGGTTCAGGAGGGGGGCCGCTCGCTCATCCCCCCTTTTCCTGCGGCCCGACAGCTTGCGTGCTCATATAAGGGTCTGGTATGGATTTTGGGGGGCCCCAAGCCATTTTTTTTATTTTGGATCGGGGGGGTCCCCTAAAAATCCATACCAAACCTAAAGGGCCTAGTATGGATTTTGGGGGGGACCCCCACACCATTTAAAAAAAAAAAAATTGGTGCAGGGTTCCCCTTAATATCCATACCAGACCTGAAGGGCCTGGTGTGAATTTGGGGGGGACCTCCACGCAATTTTTTATTTTTTTTGGTGCGGGGTTCCTCTTAATATTCATACCAGAGCCAAAGGGCCTGGTAGTGGACTGGGGGGAAACCCATGCCGTTTTTTTAAATGACGTTTTTTCCTTTAGAAATGTCATTTTGCTGTGGTACTGTTATAGACACCCCCCAGGCATGATATTTAAAGGAATATTTCATTTGTATGGTTTCACTTTAAGCATTATTAAAATCACTGCTACCAAAAAAACGGCAATTTAAAAAAAAAAATGTTGCATTGATACATGTCTCCTGGGGCAGTACTCGGGTCCCCAAACACTTTTTATGGCAATAACTTGCATATAAACCTTAAAAATGAGCACTTTTGATTTTTCATGCTCGTATCCGATAGATTTTAACGGTGTTCGCACAAATTTTTTGGCTGTTCGCAAGTTCTGGTGCAAACCAAAATGGGGGGTGTTCAGCTCATCCCTATAGTCTACTACTTGCATAATACAAGCAGATTTGGGCAATACCAGCAGGCACATATGCTAGTGTAGCACCCTCCTAGGTAGGTGCTAGGATAACTAGGTAAGTGTTAGTGTGTGTTTTTGATAAGTACATTTAGTTGCCACACTGTAGTCAGTGTGTGTCGCTTGGAAGATTGGAAGGAGGCTATCATCTATCCTAGGGCTTGTGAGTACAGACACTGAGATATCTTTGGGACCTTGTGCTCTAGGTACCGCTCTGGTGCCTTATAGTCAGCTATGGATCTGTTAGGGGACACTGGCTGGTGTCCTGAAGAGCTTTGTCCAGATAATCACCTACTTGAAGGGACTCTGCTCTTGTGGTTCTAAATATAAATTAAAGAAGAACTGCAGTCTGCTCACATAATTTGAAATAAAAACATCTTTGCCATTCTGAAGCTTCCCTCCAACCACTTTGCATATTATTTTATATAAACTGTGATTCTATACTTGCCAAATATGCTGCAGAAATCTCCCTCCACTGAGTCTGGCAGCAATCATTTTAACTGTGGGCAGCTGCCTGTTCACATCCTGGATTTACACAGACACACAGAGGCACACCCCCAGCTCTGCAGCTCTTATTGGCCCGCTTATGATTAACCCCCCCCCCCCCCTCCTGGCAAACTCTCACGAAAGTGAGAGAGAGGGCGGTGCATGATGTCATAAACCTAGGCTTTTTTCCAGACAAGAAACAGAAAGTGGGCTGTATAAGGTATTTAATGGCAGAAAAAAAATGTTTTACTATCCAAAGTTAAAACAACAAGGGCAGAACATTTAATAGATGGAAAAAAAATGACTGCAGGTCCGCTTTAAACTGAGGACTACTGTTTGTTACAAGCCTATACTTCAATATACAGATCCACAGCTGACTATACTTCAATATACAGTAGCTTACTCGGAAAGAATTCCTTAATCAAGTTGCAAAAAGTTCTTATCTTTGGAGTATCCCACCACTTCCCTTAACCCTATACAAGTTCTCCAGAAATAAAAAAAACACAAAAACAACATCCCCTTGACAGGTCCTTGAAGAAAGAGTCAATGAGCCTGTCGTGTGCCTGGCTGCAGGGCAGAAGTTTGGGAAGACCTGGACTTTAATCCTCGGCTCCTACGGGAGTGGCGCTAAACTAGTTTGACGTCCCCTATAGGAAAATGTATTGAGACTACAGAACACATCCCCTCTCCCAATCTCCATTAACACAGGAGAGATGTTCTTAGTCTGCTGGGCATAATTGATAATGCTGATAAATGCAGCACAGGCAGATGCTCAGGAAGTTCTGCGCTCGCTTGATTTCTGGTAGGATCCGCAGTTGTTTTTTGCACTTATCGAACACATTCAACAAAATGCTTTCAATGGTAAATTTAACACACTTATGCGCTGTACACACGGTCGGATATTCCGACGGAAAATGTGCGATCAGAGCTTGTTGTCGGAAATTCCGACTGTGTGTGGGCTCCATCGGACTATTTCCATCGGAATTTCCAACATACAAAGTTTGAGAGCAGGCTATAAAATTTTCCAACAACAAAATCTGTTCGCGTAAATTCCGACCGTGTGTGGACAATTCTGACGCACAAAGTGCTACACATGCTCAGAATAAATTAAGAGGCGAAAGCTATTGGCTACTGCCCCGTTTATAGTCCCAACGTACGTGTTTTACGTCACTACGTTCAGAACGATCGGATTTTCTGACAACTTTGTGCAACCGTGTGTATGCAAGACAAGTTTGACCCAACATCTGTCGGAAAAAATCCATGGATTTTGTTGTCAGAATGTCCGATCAATGTCTGACCGTGTGTACAGGGCATAAGAGGGAGCAAATAAAAAAATTGTTGTTAGGGTTTATACACCCTCTATTATGCAAAACGAGAAAGGGCCTGTCTTGTGACAGTTATACATCATTTTAAAATCTAACTGCAAAGATCTACTTGTAAGTCCACATCTGTTCTCATTTATGCGTGCAGAAGCACCTGCACTCACAGGGCACAGTGATACTCCGTGCATTTTATCTGAAGGTTTTCGTACTCAGCTTAGAAAACTAGATAGATTTCAAAGGTGCAAAGCCTGTTTTTGCAAATAGTTTGAGCTTATGAAATTAGGTATTATCTGCTGAGATGTGTGCAAAAGCCGGGCAGTTTTCATGGACATAGATGTTGTCACAAGGTAGGTTTGGCATGGTATTTTGTCCTTACTCTGGCTAACCCAGATACATCTTTATTCCTATCTGTGACTCTGCTGAGGATATCTTACCTGTCTGTCCTTGTGACAGTGAGACAAGAAATGGGTATAACAGATGGCAATGGGGCAGGACTTTTTAGTCCACATATAGTTTCTAGCCCTTCTCTACTCAGTCCAAACCAAAATATAATGGTCACATTTGGACTTAAAGTTGAACTCCAAGATAAGCAAATGTTTTCTTAATACAAGAGACAATATATTTTTCCTTAAACCTTAGTGTCCTTTGTGTATTTCCTCCAGATCAGTTCAATAATCCAGTGTGAAACTTTGCCCCTGCGCAGGAGCTTCCTGTAATAAAGACCGGTCGCTGCTGCTCTCTTTCCTTGTGCAGGGTGACTGGTCTTGTGTCCGCCCCCTTCTGTAGCTTATTACAGGCAGCCTGTGTAGGGTGGGTCTGCCGGGCCCGCCCCCACATCTCTGTTCCCTGCACAGGCCATGTACAGCACAGTGATGATTTAACACAATGATAGTTGTTATTTTAACAAGCGATATCTGGGTTTGCAAATGAATTTGGTGCACACATAGCAGATTTATAACTTTTGTGGCTTCTGAGGAATACATTAAAATGAAAGTTTTTGTGCCTAAAGTTCAGCTTTAAAATAAACCCTGTTACTTACAATATAAACCAGATGCCAACATAATACCTTTTCAGTCAATTAATGTTCTGGTGTGCATGGTGATCTATACCTGGACTATTAGATTTCAGTCAGAGGTTTAGACATGGCAAGTGTATTTAAATAATAATTCATAAATCAAACATTGATAATAGTCAATTAACATACTATTGTGCAAGTGCATATATACCAAATGCACAGATAACTGCCTGGAGATAATTAAAGACACATCTCAGTCTCATGTGAAATTCAAATTTCATATATGGTTGTTATGCTGAATGTATTTATTCGATTCACATTTATTTTTATTGTGATTTGAATCGATTAGTGATACTTAGTGCAGATTATCTGATTTTGCAAAAAAAGTGGTACGCAAAGAGCAGCAACCCTGGGAAACCGATCACAAAGCACCGTGAAGTAGTTAGATTATATATAGGTACTGGTTTCTGCAGTAAGTACTTTTCACTTAGGAGTTAACTTCTCTATAGTAAGCGTAATAAAAAAAAAAAAGAACTATGACTTTGCTTTTCATTTTTTTATTTAGTACCGCTAAATGAGACACGTCCCACGTTTAAACCACTGACGTGGTAAATACAGTCATTCGAGTGCTGAAAAGGTTAAGAAAGCTAGCAGACTATGACAAAACGTGATTGTTATTTCCTGTGCCTGGAGACATAAAAACTTCAATCGAAATGTAATGTCATGCGATCGAGGCAGTTTAGGAACTAACAATATAAAAAAGTCTTCCTATAACGTTTCTTTTGTTCTGAGTAAGCTATGCTGCTATTTTCACAAACACTATAGTTTCTTTATGACTTTTCTTTACAACTATGGCACATTTATATTAAAAATACGCCATGTAAGCAATGACTTGCAGTCTGTTATAGTTACATTTAGTAAGAAAACATTAAGAAAACATTGGGCATTATACCAGGTAAGTTTTACATACCAAGGCGAGAGTGCTTCAGGCCTAGTTCTCATCAGACATTTCAGGAGAGTGGGCTAAAAAAAGAAGAAAAAAAAAACATCAACATTAGTCTGTAATTGTTATCAGTAAGCCAAGCTGAGCGTTATCCTCATCTGTAAATGAAGGTGTACCAGGATAATACAGGCATTGACTGCAACCCAGGGGTTATCCTTTGTCCCATCCAGTGTGATAAACTCCTCTGTAAAATGAAATGCTACATTTGCTCGCAGAGACAGAAAGAAATGAGTTCCAGATGGGAGTCTTTCCAACATCTGTAAATCTCTTTAGTGTTCTGCAGAGACTGGAAATTAAAACCCTGCAGCTAGAAAGCCAAACAAGTCCAACCTATGTGTGTGATTATATGTCAGTATTACCTTGTATATCCCCGTATATTGCGGTCGTTCAGGTGCTTATCTAATAGTTTTTTTTAAAGTGGTTTGAAAAAAATAAATAAATAAACTAACACCTGCAAGACAAAGGCTTAATGAGCTAGTATGCATAGCATTATGTAATACTCACCTGAGATCGAAACCCTCGCTGCGGTGCCGACATCAATCCTGGGGGTTACTTCCGGGTACGTCATTCCCGTGCATGCGCGCCATAACGGCACACTCACTGAAGCAACGGCACATACGTGCCGTTGCTTCAGTTTGTGTCAGTGCGCATGTGCCGATGACGTCGGCACATGCAAATACATGGGATGTCTCCTAAACCTGCATGGAAATCCTGGGTAGCACAAAGTGGTCTGTAAGGGTTTACAACCACTTTAAACTATCAATGCCCCCTGCTGAGACCACCGCCTGTGGAAGGGAATTCAACATCCTTGCCATTCTTACAGTAAATAACTCTCTACGTAGTTTAAGGTTAAACCTCTTTTCTTCTAATTTTAATGAGTGGCCACATGTCTTGTTAAAATCCCTTCTGCAAGAAAGTTTTATCCCTATTGTGGGGTCACCAGTATGGTATTTGTAAATTGAAATCATATCCCCTCTCAGGTTCAGTGCTCACAACCTTTCTTCATAACTAATGTCCTCCAGACCCTTTTTAGCTTTGTTGCCCTTCTTTGTACTCGCTCCATTTCCATTACATCGTTCCTGAGGACTGGTGCCCAGAACTGGATAGCATACTCCAGGTGAGGTCCAGGTCCCTCCAAGAGCTTGCATACTATTGATGTTAGGCTAACTGGTCTGTAATTCCCAGGGATGTATTTTGGGCCCTTTTTAAATATTTATGCTACATTGGCTTTTCTCCAATCTGCTGGTATCATTCCAGTCAGTAGACTGTCAGTAAAAATTAGGAACAATGGTCTGGCAATTACTTGACGGGGTTCCCTAAGTGCCCTCGGGTGCAAACCATCCGGTCCCGGTGATTTACTAATGTTAAATTTCCCAAGTCTAATTCTAATTCTGTCCTCTGTTAGCCATGAGGGTGCTTCCTGTGATGTGTCATGAGGATAAACACTGCAGTTTTGGTTACTGAAGCCGCCCGATTACCTTGTGAAGAATAAATTCAATACCTTCGCCATCTCCCCATCCTTTGATGTCCTTACTCATTCTTTATGGGGCCAATATGGTCTGTCCTCCTTGTTTTACTGTTTACATACTTAAAGAATTTTGCTCTCCTCTGCTATGTGTCTTTCGTGTTCTATCTTAGCTGCCCTAATTGCACCCTTACATTTCTTGTTGCATTCTTTATAAAGTTTGAATGCTGATGATGATCCCTCAACCTTGTATTTTTTGAAGGCCTTCTCTTTTGCTTTTATATGCTTTTATATGCATTTTTACATTGGTGTTAAGCTATCCAGGACTTTTGTTCATTCTTTTAAATTTATTACCCAATGGGATGCACTGGCTAATGCCCTTATTTAATATGCACTGAAGCCAATTGACCTGTGATCGCTGTTACCTAAATTGCCCCGTATTTCCACATCCGTGATCAGGTCTGTATTGTTGGTAATTAGTAGATCCAGTAACGCTTTATTTCTAGTTGGTGAGTCTACCATCTGACCCATGAAATTGTCCTGCAAGACATTTAGGAACTGGCATGGTTCCCTCCGCCCAGTCTATGTCTGGATAATTAAAATCCCCCATTATGATAACACTTCCCATCCTTGCTGCTAATCCAAATTGTGATAGGAGGTCTGCCTCCCCCTCCTTCCTCAGGTTAGGGGGCCTATAGCAAACTCCCAGTATTATTTTCCCCTTAGTTTCATCCCTTTGGAGCTCTACCCATAAGGATTCCACCTCCTCTCTAGCTCCCTTAGTGATGTCATCTCTCACATTCACTTGTACATTATTCTTGATATACAGGCATACCCCTCCGCCTTTTTTTACCCTCTCTATCCCTGCGATAAAGGGTATGGTTGCCAGCCAATCATGAGAGCTTTTGAACCAAGTCTCTGAAATTCCCACAAAATCCAAATCCTCCTTGTACAACAGTATCTCTAGTTCACCCATCTTTTTCGCCAAGCTCCTTGGCATTGGTGAACATGCCACGTAGTTTAGGCTGGTTGCATACTATCCTCTTATTGGGTTTTCCGAAATTGTAACTAGGACTCGTTACTATACTTACCTTGGGTTTATGTGCTTTAGTCAACCTACCACTAATGCCCCCAATACTACGTTCTGGACTATGTTCCACGCTGACTATCTCTACCTCTGGACCCTCCCCCCCGTTGCCTAGTTTAAAAACCCCTCTAACTTTTTGGCCATCTTTACTCCCAGCACATCTGCACTCTCCTCATTAGGGTGCAGTCCGTCCCTTCTATAGTACTGGTGACCGACTGAGAAGTCGGCCAGTCCTCCAGGAACCCAAACCCCTCCTTACTACACAAGATCCTCAGCCACTTGTTTACTTCCCTAATCTCCCTCTGCCTTTCTGGTGTGTCTCGATGTACTTGTAGTATTCCTGAGAATACTACCTTGGAGGTCCTTTTCCTCAATTTAGCTCCCAAATCCCTAAAATCGTTCTTTAGGACACTTTATCTGCCTCCTACAGGTGCACTATGACAGCCGGGTCTTCCCCAACCTCTCCCAGAAATCTGTCCACCAGATCCATGATGTGCCGAACCCAAGCGCCCAGTAGACAGCATACAGTTCGGCGCTTCAGGTCTTTGTCACAGATTGCCCTCTCTGTCCTTCTAAGAACTGAGTCTCCTACCACCAGAAACTGTCTATCCTTTCCCTTCGCTTCCCCCACCACTCTCACTGGAGGAAGTTTTCATCTGGCAGCTAGGAGAGTCCCTCAGCTCCAGCAGTGCTGGTCCCTGACTGGTTTCACCAATGTCACTCAATGGAGCGTACTTATTGGGATGCTCCAGCCCAGGATCAGCCTCCCTTGCACTTCCCCCTCTATCCTTCCTGACTGTCACCCATCTACTCTTTTCTGGTGCCTGCACCTCTTTGTCTCCACTTGCCTCTATGCTGGCCCCTGTCAGCACCTGCCGGGTACGTTCCGGGCTCTCCTATAGTATAGCGGGTCTTCTCGGTGCTGACAGTTGCTTCCCTAGATTCAGAACCTGGGCTTCCAGGAAAACAATGTGCTTACATTTTGCACAGCAGTATTCGGCCTCAGTCAGATAATCAAGGAATGCATACATGCCGCAAGATGTACACCGAGTCGCATCTCCACACCCGCCGGGCATCGTACCTAGCAATTTAATGAGGATTGGGATTATACCCTGTTCAAATTACCTAACAACTGGCTTCCTGACACTATTACTCAACAATACAATACACAGGTACTCAACAAGATAATACACAGGTACTTGCAGAACCACAGGCACTCGCAGACCCATGTGCTTTCGCAGACCCACGTGCATTCGCAGACCCACGTGCACTCGCAGACCCACGTGCACTCGCAGACTTACGTGCACTAGCAGACCACTTGCACTCGCAGCCTAAGTGCACTCGCAGCCCACATGAACTCGCAGCCTGTATACTGTATATACAAATAAACTTTTGGGGACAACAGCATACATAGACTGTACACACAAACATTTTATTTAGTCATAAGGACATAATTTTTTTTTGTCTGTGTAGTTAAAGCGTTTGTTAACCCAAAAAAATAAAAAATGGATCCTGCTCCTTCAAAGCATGTTATATGACACAATGCTTGTTCTGTGTCATTTGGTCCCCTGTAACACCTAAAAAATCTGGCTGATCCTGCCAGTTTCTCCCCACCCCTCTGTAAACTGACCACAGTGTATCATGGCTGGTGAAACCAGACACCGTGGTCAGTTTACGTGCCTCTGTCATCTGCAGCCTGTTATCTGCTCTCCTCTCTGCTCCTGTGTCCTCCTCCCCCTCCCCTCTCTGTCTGTGTGTGAGCTGCCCCTCCCCCTCCTGCTGCTCTCATAAAACTAACCTGTATACACTATCAGCACTGCCTCTTATTGTAGTGTCCCCCTCTGTGAATGATTTATAAATATAAATGCAGTAAATACCTAATTTAAGAGCCGAGATTGCGATCACATGACCAGCCAGCTCTCTCCTCCTCCCCTCCAGACTGACATCAGCAGAGGAATCTCAGACCTGCCCGCTACATCTCTCAAAAGAGGAAAAGGAGAAAGCTGGCCAGTCATGTGATCGCAATCTCGGCAGTGAAATTAGGTATTTGCAGCATTTATTTCTATAAATCACACACAGAGGGGGATACTACAATAGAAGGCAGTGCTGATGGTGTATACAGGTTAGAGTGGCTTAACAACCACTTTAAGACATTTTACTTCCAGTATATCAGCTTCCTATATTCTCTCGGACAGGCAAATACAGACTGAGGAAAGGAGGAAGCAGCAGGTGCTACAGCACTACAGTGCAGACAGCCTATGACTGTATGACAGGAAGCTTGTTGACAGGAGGAGAGTGAAGCTTGATGACATCAGTATGTTGTTGCTCCCTCCGTAGGCACCTTAAAAAAAGGCACCTGTCGTTTCAGCTAAACAGCAAATCTTAGACTAATTCTCTGCTAAGTCAGATCAGAAGGGTAACAGATAACATATATGTGACATCCGTGTCCATTACGTTTTTCTTACCAGCTTGCCTTGGGGGGAAAATGTACATACGTAATCCTTATGGGTGGCTGGGTGTAAAAATGGATGGTGCATTTTCCAATGTCTACCCATGTCACGGAACGTCCCACACTCTGCTTGAGTGCTTCTGTCAGTATACCACTTCCTCCCAGTCTGGATATAGATATCAGATATTCCAACCGCTCACAAGCACAAAACAAAGCGACACTTGTTTAGCTGCTAACATGGATTCATTTATTAGAACCAAAATTACAAGTCTTCGTATACAGTTAAAGAGGAGGTTCCCCCCTCCTGCTAATATTACTCTAACAATACAACTGAAACCTAATTAACCTAATTAACATGAATGCGTTTTCTTTTTGTTTGCTTATTTCTGTTCTGTTCTATAATTTTTAGATGTAAAATTCATCGTGACCAAACCTGCTACCCCTGAAGAAGAGGTCTACCTATTATACCTCGAAACGTTGGGTCATTTTTCTATTGTTGTAAATCAATTTTCTCAATAGAATTGGTTATTGTCCTATGTTTATAATTCACCCTTATTCATCGATGTGCATCCATTTTAATTATGCATAATTGTCATATGTCATGGTGACCTCTTTTTAAACTTTTTCTAATAAATATAATATATTTTAATATCTTTTTCCACTTTTGTACTTATATTGTGAGTGACCCATTCCAAAAGTCCCATTAGAGGAGCCACACTCCTTGTGAGTGTTTTTGTGTTTTGTACTATATAGGGATGTGGGTTTATTTCACAATTCAAATTCATATTGGGGTGACACCATTTACTCGAATCCAAAGTAACACCACCTCGAGGGTCCCTAGGCATGCAGCTCACAAAGCGCACCGTTCCCCCAAATGCCAGGACCCATAATTGTAGGCAAGAGGCTGGCATTCAGTCCCCTCCAAAAGCCTCTGTCCTGGGTGAGTCTGTCACATTTCTTCCCCATCAAAGGTTGACTAACAAGATCCCAGACCTCAACCTGGTCTGGACATGCGTTAGTCAGGCAGAGTGAACTCACATTGTCAGTCTGCATGGTCTCCATTCCTGGCTACAAGGAATAGTTGACACGAGTAGGTGTGGGGCAGAGGTCATTTACTCTCTGTCCGGATGCCAGCGCTTCAGCTGAGTGATTTTTAACATTCCGGGGCTCGGTCTGCTGCTGGGCAGAGGGGCCGATCGCCCCAGCTTCCTGAAGCTGTGGGGACTCTGTAGGAGCTAGGCAGCGGCCAGCGGCGCTATGCCCTGTTGCCATTGATTCAGCTGGGAGTAGCAGTTTTACTACCTCAGCTTGTGGCTGGAGAGAGGGGCCGACTGCCCCGGCTCCCTGGAACTCCACAGTTGTTGCTGGTGCTGGGCAGAGGTTGGTAGCACTCTGCCCTGTTGCCAGCACTTCTGTTGGGGACTCCACATCCTCCACTCCAGTTAACCATTGGGGCAGGAGGCTGGCTTCCTCCACTCCCAAACTGTGTAGCTGCCATTTCGGAGGTGAGCCGGCTGTTTCCTTTTCCATTCCCTCATCTGGCTGTTGGGACGACATGTCTCTGATACTGTCTCCCAGGTGCACGGATCTTTGCTGGGGAGGAAAGACTGCTTCCTCCACCCTGGCCAACTGTTGGGGAGGGACGAAGAACACCTCCTCTTACTTCTCCCCCTGTCCCTGCTGCTGGGAAGTGATTGCCACCTTCTCAACCTGAGCCTCCGAAACTGCCACAGGTGTGGGGCAGAGGTTTTGGACCCTCTGTCCAGTGACCAGCGCTTCAGCTGGGGAAGTTCCTTGTAACTCCACAGATACTGCTGTTGTTGCTGGGCAGAGCACAGTGAAGTTTGACCCTAATACCAGCTCTTCTGCTGGAGGCTCATCAGGTTGTTCTTCCTCAGCAGAAAAGTCTATCAAATCCCTTGTCTCTGCAACTGGTGTCTGGGGGTAGAGGTTCACCATCTCCTGTCCGTGGAACCCAGAAGACAGAAGATGCTATTGGTGCTGAGCAGAGCACAGTGAAGTTTGGCCCTAATACCAGCTCTTCTGCTGGGGGCTCACCAGATTGTTCTTCCTCAGCAGAAAAGTCTATCAAATCCCCTGTCTCTGCAACTGGTGTCTGGGGATAGAGGTTCACCATCTCCTGTCCATGGAACTCAGAATATGCTATCAGTGCTGGGTAGAGGTTAGCGGAGCTCTGCCCTGTTGCCAGCACTTCAGCTTTGGGCATGGCAATCTCCAGATTTTCCACTGCCGATTCTCTGGCATGATGCTGGACAGGCACTCCTCCATCCAAGATCATCCCATGCAGAAACAGGATCATCAAGGTCAGTCAGCACTTGCTGCATCTGCCATAAGACCTCCGCGTCCATAGCTGCGGGGGCAGGTTGGCAAAGCACACTGTTACTCTGCCAAATTGCCGACTTCAGCCAGGATTTCAGAGTTGTCAACTGGTATTTCCTGATAGTCCCAGGCAAAGGGAGCCCAGCCCTGGCGCTGAGCAGAGTCTAGCAGCCATCTGTAGGCGATCTCCAGCTCCAATTCCTGAACGACCAGAAACTCTATATCTTCCAGTGCCCGGTGCACTTCCGAGACGTTCAGTAGCCCTTCTCTGTAATCCATGATTTTGTCCAACCGCCACTCCAAATCACTCCCAAAGTTAGGGTCCCCTGTCAGCTTCACATACAACAGCCCCAGGCCGCCGTAGCCAAAGTCTTCCATTGGGCTGTCATCCGCTATACAAGGGTATGCTTGGGATACATGCCACCGGAGGGCTCTGTAGCTCTCATCCAGCCGCATCTCTGCCCAGACCAGCCTGCTTAATTTAGCGGTCTGCTCCTTGGGCATTTTTTCTCCCAAAAACAGCACCCGCAATCCATACTGCGCCCAGTACCTTTCCTCGATGGTGGGGAGAACTTTCCCCTGGTGTCGCTGCACACGGGCTAGCGCTTCCTTCCAGAGTTCGCAGTGAATAGAATCAAACCATCCCAGTAGGACCTGCTCTGATACTGGTCCTCTGTGCTGTATCTGCATCTCTCGCAACCTCCTTCTGAATTCCTCTTCCATGGCGGCTGGTATCTGTACCTCTCCTCTCCTGCTATCCGGACCTTGGATCCAGGTGGAAGTTTGGATGTCCCAGACTGCAGGAAGCGTCCTGCTGCTTGCCACCAATGTCACGGAACGTCCTACACTCCGCTTGAGTGCTTCCGTCAGTATACCACTTCCTCCCAGTCTAGATATAGATATCACATATTCCAACCGCTCACAAGCACAAAACAAGGTGACACTTGTTTTGCTGCTAACATGGACTCATTTATTGGAACCAAAATTACAAGTCTTTATATATCGTTAAAGAGGAGGTTCCCCTCTCCTGCTAATATTACTCTAACAATACAACTGTAACCGAATTAACCTAATTAACATGAGCTAGTTTACTAAATCATTTACCCAAACTAGGTGACTCAGAGACATGACCTTTGGGGCAGACTTGTGGTCACCAAGCTTCACACAGTAGTATAAACACAATACCAGGAGCTAAGTACAATTAACAATACACACAGTGATCTCCCCCCCCTCCTCAGCCTAGTAGGCAACAAACTATACTATGAGTAGACTGTCCGACTCCTACCCAGTTCTAGAGGCCAATGTGATCATCTCTCTCAACTAACATGTGGAGTTCAGAATCAAACAAACCAAGAATAGTCTTTACATATATCCTGGGAGATATTGTGGATAAATATTACTGTCCCATTTTAAGCAATCCAAGACATACCCTCCCAGTCACCATTTCCAATATGGCATACACAGGGTTCCCAGAGTCTGTGTGTCCTGGGGGACAAGGACCCGAATCCAAAGTAACACCATCTCAAGGGTCCCTAGGCACGCAGCTCACAAAGCCCACTGTTCCCCCAAATGCCAGGGCCCATAATCGGTAGGCAAGAGGCTGGCATTCAGTCCCCTCCAAAAGCCTCTGTCCCGGGTGAGTCTGTCACAACCCACATCTGGTCAGGTCCACGAAAGCAGACTGAAACTTCTCGGTCTGAATGGATGGACATCTGCTAACATCTGGTAGCCTATAGCAATACTTTGCAATCTATTTTTGTTCCATTAGTGCTGCAGTCTTTCCCTATAATAGCCAAGTGCACCCTTTTTTAATTGTACAAAGATAAATAATTTCAGAACTTTTTCCACCTTTAATGTTACCTATAAACTGTACAACTCAGTTGAACAACAAACTGAAATCTTTTAGGTGGAGGAAAGTAAAACTAAAAAACTAAAATAATATGGTTGCATAAGTGTGCACACTCTTAAACTAATACTTTGTTGAAGCACCTTTTGATTTTATTACAGCACTCAGTCTTTTGGGGTATGAGTCTATCAGCATGACACATCTTGACTTGGCAATATTTGCCCAATCTTCTTTGCAAAGACGCTCCAAATCTGTGAGATTGCGAGGGCATCTCCTGTGCACAGCCCTCTTCAGATCACACCACAGATTTTCCAAAATGTTAATCTTCTGGTGAAGCCATTCTTTTGTTGATTTGGATATATGCTTTGGGTCATTTTCATGCTGAAAGATGAAGTTCCTCTTCATGTTCAGCTTTCTAGCAGAAGCCTGAAGGTTTTGTGCCAATATTGACTGGCATTTGGAACTGTTTATAATTCCCTCTATCTTGCCTAAGGCCCCTGTTCCAGCTAAAGAAAAACAGCCCCAAAGCATGATGCTGTCACCACCATGCTTCACTGTGGGTATGGTGTTCTTTTGGTGATGTGCAGTGTTGTTTTTGCGCCAAACATATCATTTGGAATTATGGCCAAAAAGTTCAACCTTGGTTTCATCAGACTAGAACACATTTTCCTACATGCTTTTGGAAGACGTCAAATGTGTTTTTGCAAAATTTATCCGGGCTTGGATGTTTTTCTTCGTAAGAAAGGGCTTCCGTCTTGGCACTCTACCCCATAGCCCAGACATTTGAAGAATACGGGGGATTGTTGTCACATGTACCACACAGCCAGTACTTGTCAGATATTCCTGCAGTTCCTTTAATGTTGCTGTAGGCCTCTTGGCAGCCTCCCTTACCAGTTTTCTGCTTGTCTTTTCATCAATTTTGGAGGGACGTTCAGTTCTTGGTAATGTCTCTGTTGAGCCATATTTTCTCCACTTGATGGTGACCCCGCCCTCCTCTGACGCACTGGGACTTGACGGGGACTTCCCTGTGGCATTCCCCCTTGATGTCAGAGGAGGGCGGGGTCACGGTGGCCCCGCCCTCTGTTATTTAAGAACCGTCAGAAGACGAGAAGCGTCACACAGCGGGAGCCTCCCATCATGATGGATGCGGAGCAGCCCGAGAAGAGGAAGGGAAGATGCCGCGGAGGAAGATGCCGGACGAGAACACCGAAGGAAGAACCAGAAGAACCAAAAGAAGAAGAAGATGGAGGAAGAAACCGAAAGAAGATAGAAGAAAGAAGAAGCATTTAAATAAAGAAATTGTCAAAAACTGTCTCTTGTCATTTTTAACATTTTTGACACTTTTTTTGTGAAATGGTAGGGGTTCTTTCGTACCCCATTACCATTTCACACAGGGGGGGCCAGGATCTGGGGGTCCCCTTGTTAAAGGGGGCTTCCAGATTCCGATAACCCCCCCGCCCGCAGACCCTCACAACCACCGGGCAAGGGTTGTGGGGATGAGGCCCTTGTCCCCATCAACATGGGGACAAGGTGCTTTGGGGGCTACTCCAAAGCACTCTCCCAATGTTGAGGGCATGTGGCCTGGTACGGTTCAGGAGGGGGGGGCGCTCTCTTCCCCCCTCTTTTCCTGCGGCCTGCCAGGTTGCGTGCTTGGATAAGGGTCTGGTACAGATTTTGAGGGGGACCCCACGCCATTTTTAAAACAAAATTTGGCCGGGGTTCCCCTCAATATCCATACCAGACCCGAAGGGACTGGTATGGAATTTGGGGGGACCCCCACGCATTTTTTTTTTAAATTTTCGTTTGGGGTTCCCCTTAATATTCATACCAGACCCAAAGGGCCTGGTAATAGATTGTGGGGGAATCCCAGGCCGTTTTTATCAATGAACTTTTATGTGTATTGTCGGGACTGACAATTCATTAATAGCCGGTGTCTTGCCGAGAAAGTTCCCCCAGCGGATAAGGACCCCCCTGTACTGCGCATGCGCTGCGCTTGCACAGTACGAACGACTACGAAGCCGCCGAAAGTCTCCGAAGTTGAACAGCTGATCGTCAGCTCTACACGACGCCTGCGCACTACATTCTGCCTTGAGTCCAGGTTCAAGCCCCACCATCCAAGTGGACATAGAGTTAGAATAAAAATATACCGAACGAAGCGAGGCTGTGCCTGAAGCGTGGCGAGCGAAGCGAGCCCGCGAGGGGCCCTGTTACAGGCGCCCTGTACAGCTGACTCACAGGTGTTCAGCTTCGGCTATTTTCCAGCGGTCCTTATCCGCCAGGGGGGAACTTTCTTGGCAGAACACCAGCACTAGCGCTAGCACTTTTAAATGACTTTTTTCTTCCTTTAGAAATGTAATTTTGCTGTCAGACTGTTCTAAACACGTGAAACACGTGCCAATTTACAGGCATACTATAGACACCCCCCCAGGTACAAAATTTAAAGGAATATTACACTTTTTTTGTTTCACTTTAAGCATTGTTAAAATCACTGCTCCCAAAAAAACAGCCATTTTTAAATTTTTTTTGCATTGATACATGTCCCCTGGGGCAGGACCTGGGTCCCCAAACACTTTTTATGACAATAACTTGCATATTAACCTTTAAAATTAGCACTTTTGATTATTCATGTTCGTGTCCCATAGACTTTAACGGTGTTTGCAAAAATTTTTTGTCTGTTCGCATGTTCTGCTGCGAACCTTACAGGGGGGATGTTCGGCCCATCCCTAGTTATCATTGAGAATCATGGGGTACAACTTGTCAAGCAACTCGGAGGTCCAAAGTCGCCCAACTGTGAAACAAGTCATATATATTTTAATAGAAAGGAGCTCTCATTTATAATTGCATTTACATCAGCAAAACAAATGCAGGAAGTGATGTGTGCACATGGGCCAGAAGCAAATGTGTGGGGATGCCAAACAAATCCATGAACACCACCCACACCAAATCTAACTAACACATCCACCCCCGCATTGATTAAGCACAAGTACATATCATACCCTTACCTGGAAAATGAGCAGCACCTCCTCTTTGCTAAAGAGGAACCTCGCCATCTCCACCTAGATGGAGATCCTGACCAGCACAGGAACTTCCAGGTGATTACAATTACTTATTTCTGGGTCAGAATGCGAAACCACACTATATTGATCGCTGCTGCGCATATTTGATCGCAACCACGATTAGAATTTTATTTTTTTATTTTATTTGCAGATATGCAAATTTGTATTTCTACTTATGATATTTAAAGGCGTTCGATAACAAATGGTGTCCCTGGGTTAGCAGCAGGTGAATGACAAAAACAAAAGGCCCAGTTTGAGCCCTGGTTCACACTGACAGAGGGAGGAAATCGTTCAGCTGAAATCACACACTTTCATTCCCGCATGTCAGTCCCGACTGCAGGGGTAATTTCAGAGACATCTGTGCAGGTTTCTGCACTGATATCAATACAAATTGCACCCCAAAGTCACACCAATTAAAACAGTAAATGTTACCGCTTTGAAATGTCAAATCGCACCAATGTGAACTAAAGCTGACACATACAACACTGCCTATCCACCAGCTGAATTCATCACCTGCAATTCTCCACAGCTGTTATATATAAAGATTCCACCTTTATCATTAAACTTGCAGGTGTGCAGAAGCCTAGGTTTACATTGGAGCGATTTGTCATGCGACTTGAGAGATCAAATTGCATGACTATTGGCAGCAATGGCACTGTTCCAACCAATGCAACATTTTTTTTGTGGCGCTGCACCAATTTGCTAAAGTAGTTCCTGCACTACTTTTGCCGATTTCAGGTGCAACTTCAATAGACATTTGTGTATGAAACCACACGGATGTCTATCAAGTCGCACCTGAAATCACGCTGACCTTGCTACTTTGAAATCGTGCTACTTCAAGTGATTTCAAAGTAGCATCAATGTGAACCAGGGCAAAGAGATTCGTTTCTTGGAGCACAAATACATATTGAAATAAAATAAAGAAATTGCACTTTCCCAAAACCACCACCCACAAAAACTAAAGAGAAAGAAAATTTAGAAGAAAAAAAAACACCATAACAAAGCTCAATAATGTACTTTTATTTTACCAGCAGAAAAAAAAATATTACATTCATTTACTAGCTTCAAAAAAATTTGGACAGGCTATATGGTGCTACATTTAGCAATGGGAATTTAAGGGCTCTGCTCATAGGAGCTTACAATCTAAAATTTGACAAAACCTTAGAGTGGACACAACTTTAATTTCAGTGTATAACAGCAAAAAATACATTTTTATCTGCAAGATTATAGAAACATACTTAACAGTCATTCTTACAAAGCATTCCAACATAATATTACAAAAGACTTATTCAAAACACCCACCACCAGCCAACAATCCACATATACATACATTGGTGACCATGTTCTGCTGGAAGCTGCATTTCAGTGTACACGATTAAACAACGAGATCAAAAAGAGTAGGTCAGCATATGCTTCCAAACGATGTTTGCATGATCAGACAGGAACAATACACGCACAACATTGACAGCATGGCCACATAAACCCACTTTTTTTTTGTAATTCCTTTATTTTCCAAAAATAAATGTTACAGTTCAGTAGACATAACATAAAAACATCATACAGCTTATGAGTTTATAATAAAAACAATAGTAGAGATAAGTCATTAACAGAGTTATTTGTCGTTTCAATACTATAGAGTAACGATTCTCTTGCTTGCACGATCTGTGGAACATACATGAGACAAGAAGAAATGGGTCATACTAGATAACTGTCCGACTACTCAACCGGAGAAGTTTCCTGAAAGTAACCCTGTTTTATCATTTAAATCTTGCACCTTTTATAACCAAATAATGAATAAAAAACTCTCTGCTGACCAGGGGTGAATATTCCCTAGATAGTCAGCAGAGTCCAGCCATGGGATACTACCAAAGTGCGATGCAAACCATGATATACAACATATCTGATTAGACCTTCCCATAACTGAAGGAATATAAAGATGGGATAAAGCAACAAGAGGAGAAAGAGGGGGTGTGGGGTAGAAACAGGTGAGAGAAAGAGATAAGGGCGTGTAAGAGAGAAGTAAGAGGGGAGAAAAAAGGAGAAGAAAGAAGAGGTAAAGATGAAGGCTAAGAACGGCGGTTGGGCCCCCTGACCAGGCGGTGCCCCCATACCAGGGGTCATTCAGTCAGTGCCACCTCACGGAGGTACACCTCGGAGTAAATAAAGTGCTGCCAGGGACGCCACGTCTCACGAAAGGCCTCCTCCCTACCGTACAAAGTGGCAGTAAGATCCTCCATATCACGCAACTCATTAACCTTGGCATACCACTGAATTTTTGTTGGTGGGGTCTCCGATCTCCAAAACAAGGGAATGCAGGCCTTGGCTGCATTCAGTAACTGTATAGTAAGGGAGGCTTTATATTTCTTGATTGGTCGTCTAGAGAGGTGCAACAGACACGCCCCAGGGTCCCCCTCCAGAGTGGCACCAGTCAGATGTTCGATCGTGCGTGTCACCTCCTGCCAATAGGGTTTGATTTTAGAGCAGTTCCAGAAAATATGGAACATTGTTCCTTCCCCCGTCCCACAGCGCCAGCATAGACTTGGGACCTGTGGAAAAAACCGATGCAGAGTGGATGGCACTCTGTACCATCTGGTCACAATTTTTTAACAGGTCTCCTGAACCCTGGTGGCTAAAGAGGATTTTTGGGCGAAGTGTAGAAACTTCTCCCTCTGGGAGTCATCAAAGCGAACTCCTAGATCATCCTCCCATTTAGAGAGAAAAGGGGGAATAAATTCCTCAGCCGGGGAAATCAGGGAAGAATAGATTAGGGACAGAGAGTGGCGTGTAGGTTCCCTGCGGTGACATATTTGTTCCAACTCTGTGGACTGCCCAAGATCCGTGTGCATCGGCGTAAATAGTTACGCAATTGGAGACCACTCGAGAAGTCCAGTGGCGGGTTGGAGCCTTCCAATCCGACAGCCGCACTGAGCTGGCCATTTGGTCCAAGAAAGTCATGGAGGTGTAGCCACTTCCCCTCCGCCGACAGGGACCTATACATTGGACCCTGGCAGCCAGGTGGGAAGTCTGGGTTACCCAAAACCGGCACCATGGGGGAGGGCGTGGGGGATATCGAGGATTTGCGAAAGGTTTCTCTAGCAACCTGTAATGTGCTGCCTAGGGTGGGGTGATCGACAAGGGCCTTCGGTATTGGAGTGGTAATCCAAGGCCAGCTCTTGGCTGTGCCGTCTTAATCCTCCAGCTCCATCGTTACCCATTGTTTTGCCTCCGCATGACAGGGCCAGTCAATTAGCCTTGTAAGATGTGTTGCCCTATAGTAGGCTTTCATGTCCGGGAGTCCAACCCCCCCCTATGTTTTGCCATATGGAGTAATTGCAATTTAATGCGTGGCTTTCGGTGTGACCAGACAAACTCTCGAAACAGTGCGTCAATTTGCTTGAAGAAGGGGGATGGGAGGCGGATGGGGAGGGCTTGTAGCAGGTAAAGAACCCTCGGCAACACGGTCATCTTGTTGGCATTACAACGACCAAACCATGTTAGGGTGAGGGAATGCCAGTGATGTAGATCCGTTTTAAGACTCTGAAGCATTGGGGTGAAATTGGCTTGATAAAGATCGGCGGGGTCAGGGGTAGTCGCCACTCCTAGGTAAAGGATGGTATTGGTTGCCCAATGGAATTGGTATTCTGAACGCAATTGATGCACTATGTCCGAGCCCAGCGTAATGTTAAGCAGGGGGGAATTGATCATATTTATTTGAAAAAGGGACAGGGCCCCATATTCCTGAAGGGAATGGAGCAAAATAGGGAGCGAGGCAAGTGGGTCTGCCAGGAAGAAAATAAGGTCATCCGCAAAGGAGGCGACCTTATGAGCCCCAGAGGCTTTACGGAAGCCTACAATATTTGGGTTTGCCCGTATCCTACATAGAAAAGGTTCTAGGGTGAGTATAAAGATCAACGGGGACAGGGGACAGCCCTGTCGGGTACCGTTTCGAATATTAAAATAACCCGACCTCGTCTCGTTAACCTTCACCGCAGCTGTGGAATCGGAGTAGAGTGACAATATCCAGCTGAGCATCGAGGCGCAAAGACCAATATGTTCCAGAGTGGTCCTAATGAAGCTCCAATCCACCCAGTCGAAGGCCTTCTCCACGTCTGTTGACAGCAGGAGAAGGGATCGCCGTGATGACCTGGCAGCATGAATCAGGTTAACTACCCTAATGGTGTTATCGAGAGGTTACCGTTGTGGTACAAAGCCTGTTTGGTCTTTGTGAATTAGGCTCGGTATATGTGGAAGCAGCCTGTTCGCCAATATCTTGGCGAATAATTTTAAATCAGCATTTAGTAGAGCTATCGGCCGATAGCTCCCACAACGCTGCATATCCCTCCCCTCCTTTGGGATGAGTGATATATAAGCTCTAAGAGTGTCTAGGGGGAAAGAATTCCCTTTTGTAATCGAGTTAAGCGCAGATACAAATGGTTTAGAAAGCGTTTCAAAAAAGGTCTTATAATAAGCTGGTGTAAGGCCATCTGGACCTGGGGCTTTCTTTGGCTTCGAATTTCGCCAATGCTATACCCAGCTCCTCTACTGTAAAGGGTTCCTCCATCTCCTCCTGAACATCGGGTGGTAGGGAGGGCATGCCTGAAGAGGCTAAGTATGTGCATGGGGTGAAACCCCCGGCTGAGTTAGGATCTTCGGGAGGGGGCCTGTCTAGGTTATAAAGATCCTTATAGAACGATCGAAACTCCTCTGCCATGTCGGAGGATGTAAACACCTTCCGGCCGGATGAGGACATAATGTGAGAGATGTAGGTTTTGGTACGAGGGCCTCTTAGTGCTCTCGCTAGAAGGGAACCAGATTTATTAGAGAACTCATACATCGTGTGTCATGCCCATGCCAATTTCTCTTTCGTTTTATGTAGTAAGAGTGAGCGAAGTTCTTCGCGAGCTTTGAGTAACTCCTGGTAGGTGGAGCGAGCTAGACTAGCCTTATGGGAGCGCTCTAAGGTCTGAATCTGATGGAGAAGTTCCTCAGTTCGACGAGTTCTCTCCCTTTTAAGACGGGCCTCTATACTGATTAGGGTGCCCCTGATGACCGTCTTATGTGCCTCCCACAGCACTAAAGGGTTTGGGACCGAGGCTTCATTTAAGGAAAAATATTCCTGTAGCTTGACCAGTACCTCTGCGTGGATCTCCTCAGACTGTAGCAAGGCCTCATTTAGTCTCCATGAGGGTGGAGATTTAGTCATTGGTCCCAGTTGAAGCGTCAGGTGTGTTGGTGCATGGTCTGAGAAGGAGATGACATCTATAGAAGGAGCCACCACCCTTGTTAGGTCCTTATGGGATAGTAACAGGTAGTTCAGTCGTGAATATGAGTGATGGACTTGCGAGATATAAGAATAGTCTCTGTCTTGGGGATGCAGTAGGCGCCATGGGTCTATTAGGCGCAGGGTGTGGAGGTCAGACTTCAACCGTTTAAGGCGGGCATAGGAAAGGTGGGAGACACCCCATGAGGTGTCTAGCAGAGGGTCCAGCGCAAAATTCATATCCCCCCCAAAGATGAGCATCCCTTCTGAGAACTCCAATAGCTGTGGTACTAGCCCACATAAGAATTGTACATGATCTACATTGGTAAAGTATACATTGGCGAAGGTAACCTGCACGTTAAAAATCTTTCCCTTAAGCAGGAGAAAGCGGCCCTGTGGGTCTACTCACTGCGCCTCAAACGTCCGTGGAACAGACTTTGCTACCAGAATGCTGACCCCCTTAGATTTGGAGATGGGCGAAATACTGTGGTATGCCGTCGGGAAGGATCTGTTGGTCAATTTGGGGATACGATCACCATGAAAGTGAGTTTCCTGTAAAAAGGCAACTTGAGCTTTGCCTCTACGTAAGTCAGCTAGAAGTTGAGAGCGCTTTTCTGGGACATTAAGGCCACGGACATTAAGGGAGGTAACCTTTAGGAGACCCATCACGTCATCTATCACCACGACAGACACTGTTAAGAGGATGAGGAGGGCAATCACTTTTAACCCACGTCTCCGCCCAGCCGGAGGACAGCACCACAGAGAAGAAAGGGGGGGAGGAAACAGAACGAGAGACAGATGGGAACAGAGGATTAGTGGAGGGAAGGGAAGGAGTAGGGAAATTGAAAGGGGAAAACTAGGCTTGTAATAGAATTATAAACCCACTTTTGATTGAAAAAATGCACAAGAATTTCATCAAATCTCCCTAGTTGGGCATTTGTCAATATGCACAATATCATTCCTTCTCCCCCCCACAAATCACAGCAAAAAAACTGACCTTCTCAGGCCAAACGAACCCCCCTACTGCAGGCCTTTATATAAGAGAGGTTGTATTGTTAGCACACTGACACACCCAATAGAAGTACACGCCCACCAGTATCTTTCAATCTGTCTCTTCATGTATGTCTAAAGTGATTGTACCTGATGAGCAGGAACATATAATACTATTCGCAACTGTGTTAGCCCTTTGCTATGTGCATCAAATCTCCAACTACAGGACAAAGATCAAAGTCCATTTGCATCCACATAAACAAAGCAACAGTTTTCTAAGCATATGTACCTGTGCAGTGTAAACCCTACAATTTGAAATGTCCAAGTCCCTGGGCATGATTAGTGCTAATGCAATGAGCTTCCAATCTAAAGTCCAAAAGTAACTTTCTTACATTAGAACCTATTTTGACAGGAGACAAATAAAATGCCAGCATGTCTTTGGATTGTGGTGAGAAACCCACACAGGGAGAACATATAAACTTCAACACAAGGATTAGCATGTTGGGGAATTGAACCAACATCCCAGGTGCTGCTAGACAGAACTGCTACCCACTTAGCCACCAGGCAGCCCCACACATGTTCTCTGCATCTCTGTGTTGTGAACCAGCCCTAAGTCCATAGCCATGCTCAGTGTCACAAGCAATATACAATATATTGGCCTAAGTATTGGGACGCCTGCCTTTAAACGCAAATAAACTGTAATGGCATCCCAGTATTAGTATTGGGTTCAAAACTCATTTGGCCCACCCTTTGCAGCTATAACAGCTTCAACTCTTCTTGTCCACAAGGTTTAGGAGGGTGTCTATGGGAATGTTTGACCATTCTTCCAAGTGCATTTGTGAGGTCAGGCACTGATGTTGGACGAGAAGGCCTGACCTACAGTCTCCTCTCTAATTCATCCCCAAGGTGTTCTGTTGTGTTGAGGTCAGGACTCTGTCCAGGCCAGTCAAGTTCCTCCACCCCAAACTCCCTCATCCATGTCTTTATGGACCTTGCTTTGTGCACTGGTCCAAATGATTTGGTGGAGGGGGGATTATGATGTGGGGTTGTTTTTCAGGGGTTGGGCTTGGCCTCTTAGTTCCAGTTAAGGGAACTCTTAAAGAGTCAGCATACCAAGACATTTTGGACAATTTCATGCTCCCAACTTTGTGGGAACAGGTTGGGGAAAGCCCCTTCCTGTTCCAACATGACTGCGCACCAGTGCACAAAGCAATGACCTTAAAGACATGGATGAGTAAGTTTGGGGTGGAGAAACTTGACTGGCCTGCACAGAGTCCTGGCCTCAACCCGATAGAACACCCTTTGACTGAATTAGAGTAGAGACTGCGAGCCAGGCCTTCGCCATCCAACATCAGTGCCTGGCCTCACAAATGCACTTCTGGAAGAATGATCAAACATTCCCATAGACACACTAAACCTTGTGGACAGCCTTCCCAGAAGCTGTTCTAGCTGCAAAGGGTGGGCCAAATCAAATTTTAACCCTATGGACTAAGACTGGGCTGCCATTAAAGTTCATGTGTGTGTGAAGGCAGGCGTCCCAATACTTTTGGCTAAATAGTGTATCTGGAAAAGACTTACAATGGTGGTGGAACCCTCCTACACATAAATACTACATTTAGACATAGTTATAGCACCTGGGAGATGAGACAACTTCTCTACATGAAGCAATATGGTTGGGATTTGAACCCAGACCCTCAGGGATACTAAGCAGAAGTTCTAACCTCTAAGCCACAAAGCTGCCACCTGTGAGAACCTCATACACATAAAAAAACATAAATACTGCATTTCTTTGGACATACAGGTAATGGAATTACATTACTCAAGAGTTATTCTTCTTGATTTATTCTGTGATATTTGGTGTTTTTTGTGGGTGAGAGTAGAATATTACCCTCAAATTTTTGGGAATTACATTTTGCTTTCTGATGTTGGTACATATATCACCTTTTTTGGGCTCAAATTATGAATATTTGGAAATAATAAAAAGCACAAAAAATTGTGATTCATTTTAAATTTGCATCAGCAATGGTATTGTTTGTGGATTATAAAGACACCTGTGTGAGTTTGGGGTAAAGATTGTTGTGGGATGGAGAGTAACCAGTGAAAGTGACAGAGAAAAATATATTTTACCAAAACATCAAAACATTCCACATTCTAGTATTCTTAAAAACAAAATATTTTAAGTAGAAGCAACAATGTTGCAAAGGAAAATTTATTTCACAGAAAGATACATTTCATCTCAACATTAAAAGGTTTTTTTGTGAAAGTTAGAATTGTTCCATTAGAATCAATGGCTGAAACTTCATTTGGACTAAAGTAGAGCAGATTTTCACTTAAAAAAATGCTCTCTAATTAGCTCTCATTTTGGTATTTACTATAGCGCCGGCTAAAAAAGACACTTGAGTTAAAATGAGAGTTATTTTCAGGTCTGAGCATGCTCAGTTGTGTTGGCACCTAGTTGTCCAAAGCGGGGAATTTTTCACTTCTCAGACTTTTAAAGATATTTCAGCGTAGAAATCACTTTTTCACACAGTTTAAAAGCAGATTATCTTTAAATAATATACCGCATATTTCAGTACCATTTAGGCAAATATATCATGCTCTAAACATTATTTCCATGTGCACTACTCCAGGTTTTAGCAGAGTAAGGGTTTGGGCGCTATTTGGTTTCAGGGAACTATAGTAAATTTGATTTTGGGAGTATTTTCTCACCAGCGCTATGGTGAATACCGTTTTAGTGCCAATTACCACGAATTAGCACTAACTAGCGCTAATTCGCGGCAATTAGCGCCGCAGCTCTATAGTAAATGACCCCCTGTATGTTTAGGGTCATTGTCCTGCTGAATGGTGAACCTTCGCCCCAGTCTCAAGTCTTTTGCAGACTCTAATGCCGCGTACACACGAGCGGACTTCTCGTCGGACTGAACTCCGAAGGACTTTTCCACGAACTTCCGACGAAACGGACTTGCCTACACACGATCCCACCAAAGTCCGATTGTTTCGAACGTGATGACATACGACCGGACTAGAAAAGGAAGTTCAATAGCCAGTAGCCAATAGCTGCCCTTGCGTCATTTTTGGCCCGTCGGACTAGCATACAGACGAACGTTTTTTTCGATAGGAATCGAGTCCTTAGGAAAGATTTGAAACATGTTCTATTTCTAAGGTCCGTCAGATTTTTCGACAGAAAAGGTCCGATGAAGCCCACACATGATCGGAATGTCCAACAGATTTGTTCCGTCTGACCTTTTCTGGTCCGATGGAAAGTCCGTTCGTGTGTACACGGCATTACAGGTTTTCTTCTAAGATTGCCCTGTATTTGGCTCCATCCATCTTTCCATCAACTTTGACCAGCTTCCCTGTCCCTGCTAAAGAAAGGCATCCCCACAACATGATGCTGCCACCACCATGTTTCATGGTGGGGATGGTTTGTTGAGGGTGATGTGCAGTTTTCCGCCACACATAGCGTTTTGCTTTTAGGCCAAAAAGTTGAATTTTGGTCTCATCTGACCAGAGCCTCTTCTTCCACATGTTTGCTGTGTCCCCAGCATGGCTTCTCGCAAACTGCAAGCAGAACTTCTTATGGCTTTATTTCAACAATTGAAAATTGAGTTGCACGCTAATATGGTGTGAAATGTGAAACTTAGAAAAACATATAATAGTGATAACTTTTTACTGCAGCTGTCACTAATGTGCTCCCACAGAAATCAGTAAAAAACAATATAGGTGTGATAGCGCTGTAAAAGTGAAATAAAAAATAATGGTGATAAACACTGATATTGCAATAACATGAAAAAAGTCCAAAAAACATAGAATGAATGAATCCACGTTGTGCAAAAGAATGAAAGAAACAAAACAAAAAACAAACAAAACAAAAACAAGCTTGTGTGATATCTTCAGACAACCTCCACGAACGGAGTGCTCCCACCACCTCATGCAAGGGGTCAAACACGCCTTGCACCCTGTGCAAACATTCCCTCCCAGGGATCGTCAGAGAATTTTGTTGGCTCAAAGGATGAAAGTAATCAAAAGCAGGTAGGTACTCCTTCCACTGTGCTGCTTCAAACTTTAAATCCACAATGACTACCAGTAAGTTCAGCAACACATGAAAAAAAACAAAACAGAGAAAGTGCCTCCTATAGTGCAGTATCCGAGGGGTTAAAAATGAAACCACTCCACCCCAGCTAGCATTGAACTCACATTTCATGAAATTTTAAAAGCATTAAAAATGACATAGTGTCACTCAGTAGTAGTAGTCCACCTCCACCTCAAGTGCCCTCTGACAGTGGGAGCATTTTCAAGGGCCCCGAGGTCTCTAAAGATATGAAACTGTCACCTTCTTATAACAAAAGCTGTATTATACACACCTCTGTGGTGACAAATATTTCCTATCTCCCCTCAGCGAACGTTTCCAGTAGTGTTGGATGAATGCGTCCCCTGCCACAACTCATGGTTTCATCCAGTAACCGCTACCTCATCACTGAGTCCTGTAGTTAGAGGACAGAACCATGATGTGTGGCAGGGGACACTCCCAGAACTTTTGCTTGAAGAGAACAAAGGTAGTATACTATTACTCCTCTTCTATAGCAGGGGGCTAATGTCTTTGGTGACCTGACAGGGTCTTGTCCACCTTGCCCTGACTGGAATAGAGACATGCACAATCTTTCTATTGCCTCTTTTTGAACCTGAAGTGAAGGGTGTGTTTTCTGAGGGACCTCAGTGTTTGCACCTGGTGACTTCTTCTACCAATGCACAGAACTGCAGGGAAATTTCTAACCATGACATGAATGAAGACACGACTGGCCACCTATGGGGACCACCTACACTGTACTGCCAGCTGCAGAAATTGGTTATCCTATAGAACCCTTTCCCTCGCTGGTCTCTATGCGAAGTACAGGGGTTCTTGAGGGAACATTCACATACAGCCGCTGATTGGGTCCATCCCGGCGGATAGCCCCGCCCCTGACAAGTCTCCTCCGTGCCACAGGTGGAGTCCCCAGCCAACTCGCACTGGTGACAGTCCCCGCCTCCCCCCGCCGCTGCTCGCCCTGCTGGTGACCCCGCCGCCCCGCTGCATTATGGGATGGAGGATCGGAGGAGGCGGCTCGGGATCTGATGGCGGCGGATCCCATCCGGTTAAACTGGAGGCAGATGACCTCGGCCAGCGGTCCGGTCCCTCATTCCCGGCACGGGCATCGCGCTGTGGCCATCCGGGAGCTGATGATCGTCTTTGGAGGCGGAAACGAGGGCATAGCGGAGGAGCTGCACGTCTATAACACGGGTGAGAGGGGGGACCGGGTAGGGAGAAGGCCTGGAGGGGACAGGGATCAGGGCCTGAGCATTTCCCGTTATCTACAATGGCGGAGCACTGTGCACACTCAACTTGTCTGCAGGTATACCCATCTATACACAGAGAGTACATAGGACTGTATGAGAGGACTCACTGATCCATCTATACACAGAGAGAGAGGACATAGGACTGTATGAGAGGAGTCACTGATCCATCTATACACAGAGAGAGGACATAGGACTGTATGAGAGGAGTCACTGACCCATCTATACACAGAGAGAGGACATAGGACTGTATGAGAGGAGTCACTGACCCATCTATACACAGAGAGAGGACATAGGACTGTATGAGAGGACTCACTGATCCATCTATACACAGAGAGAGAGGACATAGGACTGTATGAGAGGACTCACTGATCCATCTATACACAGAGAGAGAGGACATAGGGCTGTATGAGAGGAGTCACTGATCCATCTATACACAGAGAGAGAGGACATAGGACTGTATGAGAGGAGTCACTGATCCATCTATACACAGAGAGAGGACATAGGACTGTATGAGAGGAGTCACTGATCCATCTATACACAGAGAGAGAGGACTTAGGACTGTATGAGAGGAGTCACTGATCCATCTATACACAGAGAGAGAGGACATAGGACTGTATGAGAGGAGTCACTGATCCATCTATACACAGAGAGAGGACATAGGACTGTATGAGAGGAGTCACTGATCCATCTATACACAGAGAGAGAGGACATAGGACTGTATGAGAGGAGTCACTGATCCATCTATACACAGAGAGAGAGGACATAGGACTGTATGAGAGGAGTCACTGATCCATCTATACACAGAGAGAGAGGACATAGGACTGTATGAGAGGAGTCACTGATCCATCTATACACAGAGAGAGAGGACATAGGACTGTATGAGAGGAGTCACTGATCCATCTATACACAGAGAGTACATAGGACTGTATGAGAGGAGTCACTGATCCATCTATACACAGAGAGGACACAGGACTGTATGAGAGGACTCACTGATCCATCTATACACAGAGAGTACATAGGGCTGTATGAGAGGAGTCACTGATCCATCTATACACAGAGAGAGAGGACATAGGACTGTATGAGAGGAGTCACTGATCCATCTATACACAGAGAGAGGACATAGGACTGTATGAGAGGAGTCACTGATCCATCTATACACAGAGAGTACATAGGACTGTATGAGAGGAGTCACTGATCCATCTATACACAGAGAGGACACAGGACTGTATGAGAGGACTCACTGACCCATCTATACACAGAGAGAGGACATAGGACTGTATGAGAGGAGTCACTGATCCATCTATACACAGAGAGAGGACACAGGACTGTATGAGAGGAGTCACTGACCCATCTATACACAGAGAGTACATAGGACTGTATGAGAGGAGTCACTGATCCATCTATACACAGAGAGAGAGGACATAGGACTGTATGAGAGGAGTCACTGATCCATCTATACACAGAGAGAGAGGACATAGGACTGTATGAAAGGAGTCACTGATCCATCTATACACAGAGAGAGAGGACATAGGACTGTATGAGAGGAGTCACTGATCCATCTATACACAGAGAGAGAGGACATAGGACTGTATGAGAGGAGTCACTGATCCATCTATACACAGAGAGAGGACATAGGACTGTATGAGAGGAGTCACTGATCCATCTATACACAGAGAGAGAGGACATAGGACTGTATGAGAGGAGTCACTGATCCATCTATACACAGAGAGAGAGGACATAGGACTGTATGAGAGGAGTCACTGATCCATCTATACACAGAGAGAGAGGACATAGGACTGTATGAGAGGAGTCACTGATCCATCTATACACAGAGAGAGAGGACATAGGACTGTATGAGAGGAGTCACTGATCCATCTATACACAGAGAGAGAGGACATAGGACTGTATGAGAGGAGTCACTGATCCATCTATACACAGAGAGAGAGGACATAGGACTGTATGAGAGGAGTCACTGATCCATCTATACACAGAGAGAGGACATAGGACTGTATGAGAGGAGTCACTGATCCATCTATACACAGAGAGAGGACATAGGACTGTATGAGAGGAGTCACTGACCCATCTATACACAGAGAGAGGACATAGGACTGTATGAGAGGAGTCACTGACCCATCTATACACAGAGAGAGGACATAGGACTGTATGAGAGGAGTCACTGACCCATCTATACACAGAGAGAGAGGACATAGGACTGTATGAGAGGAGTCACTGATCCATCTATACACAGAGAGAGAGGACATAGGACTGTATGAGAGGAGTCACTGATCCATCTATACACAGAGAGAGAGGACATAGGACTGTATGAGAGGAGTCACTGATCCATCTATACACAGAGAGAGAGGACATAGGACTGTATGAGAGGAGTCACTGATCCATCTATACACAGAGAGAGAGGACATAGGACTGTATGAGAGGAGTCACTGATCCATCTATACACAGAGAGAGAGGACATAGGACTGTATGAGAGGAGTCACTGATCCATCTATACACAGAGAGAGAGGACATAGGACTGTATGAGAGGAGTCACTGATCCATCTATACACAGAGAGAGAGGACATAGGACTGTATGAGAGGAGTCACTGATCCATCTATACACAGAGAGAGAGGACATAGGACTGTATGAGAGGAGTCACTGATCCATCTATCAGACATGGGGGTAAGTCACACATGTGCAAGTCACAAGCAAGTCTCAAGTCTTAACCTTCAAGTCATAAGCAAGTCCCAAGTCACTGTGGCGAAAAGCAAGCAAGTCAAGTCGAGTCCCTGCTAGAAGTCAAGCAAGTCAAGTCAAGTCATTTATTTTGGTCAAGTCACAAATTAAGTCAAAATACTGATCTACCCCATTTCCATCCTTTAAATGAGTTAAAAGTCAGTTTTCAGGAAAGGTTTTGTTTTATTTTCAACATTAACAAAACAGCTTAGTGCTTTTTTCTTGGCATATTAAAGAAACACTTTGAATGCCCAAATAGCAGACAAGGAGCAGAACACTCAGCAATTAAATGGCCAACAAGCCTGAAAAAAATGTAGTCCTTGCTGAGGGGGAAAATAACTAAGCTCAAAGTTTGAACTTGACACAATGCCAATATCTGGACACTTGAATGGTGATGAGAATAATAGTATTCCCATCACCATTCTTCAAGTGTCCAGATATTGGCAATTTGGCATTGTGTCAAGTTCAAACTTTGAGCTTAGTTATTAGAATAGAAAAAAGACGGAGAAACACCCGCGCAATGGGATGCATGCAATGGAATAAAAATTAAAAAATTAAAGAATGTTGTTGGAACTGCTGCCACTACCGATTACTTCCACTAGGTGGAGTAAGATATTAGAGAAAAGGAATAGAAGTAAATAGCGCTGTTTCCAAGCCTGGTGAAATCAAATGTGTTATAAAGGTCCTGGATGTGCATAAGTCAAGTTGGTTGTCTGACTTAATAAAGTGCAGTGTGTGCTCTAAAAAAGATATAACTTAATCCGTATAAACATAATATATCCATATATAAATGAACCCTATTTTTAAATTAAAAATATTTGTGCAAAATTATGTGATCCATAACGTAAATCGATAATGTACATATGAAGTGAACAAACAAATATCAAGTGCTTTCAGTGCTGCTAGGATCTGGTGAGTGCAATCAATCACTATTAGAACACGGATTAAGGCACGCACTGAAAGGTTTACTCATTGGAATATCCATCAGAATCCAGGGTTTTTTTTTGTAGCAGCACTGAAAGCACTTGATTATATATATTTGTTTGTTCACTACATATGTACATTATCGATTACGTTATGGATCACATAATTTTGCACAAATATTTTTAATTTAAAAATAGGTTTCATTTATATATGGATATATTATATTTATACGGATTAAGTTATATCTTTTTTAGAGCACACACTGCGCTTTATTAAGTCAGACAACCAACTTGACTTATGCACATCCAGGACCTTTATAGTAATTCCACGGGATAAACATTCACTAAATACTATAGGCAACATCTTTACAATCTTTCCCACTCCATACTGCCCTCCCACTAAGGGAATAACAAATTTGAATTCACCAGGCTTGGAAACAGCGCCTAACTTCTATTCCTTTTTTCTTAGTTATTAGAATAGCCACTTAAAATGCATTGCATTTGCAAAAAATAGTATTCTCACTTCTCAGAATACTATTTTTTGCAAATGCAATGCATGTTAAGTGGCTATTCTAAGAATAGCCACCTAAAATGCATTGCATTTGCAAAAAATTAAATTTGAAAGTACTTTCTCGCTCAGTTGTGAGCGATGGGGTCGCATTATCACCCCACCATGGCTAAACACACGTTCAACAGGTGCGCTTGATGCAGGGACTGACATTACTCTTACCGCTACCCTGAACAAAGAGGGGAGCATGTGCCTGTTCATGGCCCAAAACTGAAGGCAGCTCTGTCCATCACAAATGTCTAAATACTGGTTCAGCTGAATTTGGGGACTGGAACATGAATCTCTCTTCTGTTTTTTGCGGTATGCTGTGAACAGCCCAGATTGACTCTCTGACTCTGCCACTGGCATTTGCTCGTCTTCATCGGTGGTTGTTGGGGTGGGCTTGCAGTCCTCTTTGAGAATCAAGTCTGAAAAACACAAGCATAAAACAGTGACTCAATGCACTCAGGTGTTATTACTGCAAACGGGTTATTACCAAAAACATAACATACTTTTTATCATCGCAGACACAGCCTCCTTGACATTTTCGGTAGCCAAAACATCATGGGTCAACCACATGGTGCCAAATGAAGGATCCAGCAGAGCAGCTTTTAGGTATAGAGGGTCAGAGAAGGGTAAGGTTGCTACATCATTCTGTTCATCTGCCATCCTCACATTGACAAAGATCCCTTCGAATCGTCTTTGGAGTGATTCTTGCAGGCTACGGATCAAGCCACCAAGGTAGCGCACGCTCTCTTTATGATTTTCCAAGTGGTGATTCAGAGAAAGAATACAGGGTACAACAGCACTTATTGTCACAAGTTTTTCTCCCTGTGAGAGGTCTGTGGCTTCTCCAAAAGGTTGAAGGACATCCACGAGTTCCTTAATCTGATTCCACTCTCTAGCTGTGAATACAGTCTCTTTGTGTCCCCCATCTTCAAGCATTCTAGTCAGTTTCAGCTGGTCACAGCTGACCACTGATTTCAATTGCCTCAGTGTGGAATTCCAGCGTGTGGTAACAGAGGCAGGGATTCCACGCTGTCCAAACTCCTCCTCAAATTTTTCCTTGAAAGAGGTGCTTGTGTGTAACAAGGAGCTCAACCTGGAAGCTTTGGCGAGAGCTGCATTGACTAATTTAGTCTCTTTAAGTCCATCACCTATTACCAATTGAAGCGTGTGTGCAAAACATTGAAGTCTAGTCTGGGTTTTTGCACTCAAATAATTGTCAAACATCTCCTGTTCTTCCACTGACAGGTCATTCCAAATGTCTGAATCATCAAGGTCATCGTCTTCATCTAGCTGTCCTGGAAAACATGTAGTGAATGCTTTTTTCATGTTTGCGGCGTTGTCACAAATGATGTGGTCTACCTTTTTTTTAATCTTGTACTCTTCACATATATGCTCAAATTCCTCACAAATTCTTTCCCCTGTATGGGGACCTTTGAAGCGGTTGCACGCAAGCAACTGTGATTTTAACTGAAGACGGTCATCCTCAATGTTGATCCAGTGCACTGTGACTCCAAGAAAGCCTCTCATCCTGCGGTCTGACCATATATCTACAGTCACTGACAGATGATCTACCACTTCGAGTTCATTTTTCAGCTTCATTTTCCTATCTGCCACCAGATTGTCAAGCTTGCCAGTAATTGTTCTTCTACTTACTGGAGAGTACTTGTTGTCTACTATTGACAAAAAGCGACGAAAGCTTTGATGTTCAATGATGGACAGTGGCATGTTGCAGTTTATAATGAGGTCTGACAGGATTGAGTTTGTAATTGCCTTTTGCTGCTGGTGGTTGCAGTGGTATTGCTGCACAGTCCCCTGTGCGATGAATTGTGAGATTTGAGGCTGGGTATCATCAAAAGTCCCTTTGGTATGGATGTACTCTTCATATCTATAGAGTAAACAGAAGAGAGATAGAAAAAAAAGTTAGCTATGTGATTTATTGATTTGAACAACAATACACTCTGCTCCCACCTAAAGTGGGATGTAGGCCTAATTTGCCTATATATATATATATATATATATATATATATATATATATATATATATATATTATATATATATATATATATATATATATATATATATATATATATATATATATATATATATATACACACATACACGTGACGTTACTGTACCTACTTTTCTTTGTGGGTTTTGTAGTGACGGATGAAGTTGGATGTTGTGGTGGACGTGTCTCTTATTTTTGAGTTGCAGACCTTGCATATCGCCGTTCTCTTCTTTTCACAAACATCTAAAACATAATCCTTAAATCCAAATTTAATTATTTTTGGAATCGCTCCCTCCATTATAGCTGCCTTGTGCGTTGATCTGTCAGGGGTGGATCCAGAGTTTGCTGTCGGGATGGCCCGGGCACTGCCAGAAAATAAGGTGTTGCTGCTTAGTACACTAGTACTTACAGAACTATTTTTAATGTATTATATATATATATACGGTCCTAACCTAACCTTGTTTAAAACAGTGACACGTTTATCATTCCAGATTAGAATATTACATTAGTGACTCATAGCGACACTTTTGGGCACCAGTGACACCAATACAGTGACCAGTGCTAAAGTTTGCATTGATTTCAGCATGCATGGACTGGAGCATTGCAGTACATGAACTTTCACTGGATGTGGACTGTTTAATGAGTTTGTAGTACGCATGGAGAACTTAATTCAGCAATATGATTTTTATGTAATATACACGTTGAGCACTTTGTACTTCGCACAAGTAATAGTTAATTAGTGAAGGACTCAGGGAGGAATTGGTCTGGGACTGAGGGTCAGTGCAGTGGCCGTCGCAGCGCAGGAGAAAAAAAGCACGAGGAGGAGGAGAAAACAAGGAAAGAAGGTTTGTACCTACCTAGGTTTCATAGTTTTAGCATGTGCAATGATATTGATGATTGATTGATTGCATCTGCAATCATATCTGCGTCCTGTAATCATCAGTACAGGCCAGGCCAGGGCCCTGCTAGCTGCAGATTTGCAGAAGCTGCAGGTCTGTTTGATGCAGTGCCAAGCAAGCTAATGCTTCCCTGCAAAGTTTGCAGGGAAGCATTTGCTTGGCACTGCATCAAACAAACCTGCAGCTTCTGCAAATCTGTTTCCTCCTCCTTGGCTCCGGGCTCTGTGCTTTTTCTTCTGTGCTGCAACGACCACTGCACTGTCCCCCATTCTCAGACCAGTTTCTCCCTGAGTCGTGTGACTGTCCCTGCTCCAGTGCCCCCTCAGTAGAAGAATAATAGTCTGCCATGACTTACTCTATGGCTGCTGGACTGGACTCCACTCAGATTCAGTCGGCTAGGCTTGGCTGGCTCCTTGGGCAACTTCCAGTTCCTTCTTCCTCCCCCACGTGAGGCCCACGACTCACGCTGCTGGCTCTGCACACTTGCACAGAAGCCCTGCCCCTCCCTCAGAGATCACTCCGCAGTAGGAGGGGGGCGGCGCCGCGGCCTGGCCGGACGGAATACAGAGACCTGTACAGCCTAGGAGGAGAGACTGCAGCGCAGTCATCATCAAATAAAAAAAAAGTCTGCGGCGGCCGCGAACACTGCAAGCGCCGCTCGCGGACACCTATGCGATCCCCGCCCACAATGTTAGCAAGCTGTATTTGTGCGGGCAGAAGCTGGGACTCGGGGGAGATTTCTTTTGTGGGGGGGGCGGCTTTTGCCTAGGCCAAGACACAGCACTGGTGGTGCCAAGTCATTGCAAGTCATTGCAAGTCAAATAGCCCAAGTCAAAGTCAAGTCGCAAGTCATTAGTGGCAGGTCAAAGTCAAGTCGAGTCATTTATTTAATTTTGTCAAGCAAGTCGCAAGTCCTCAAACAGGTGACTCGAGTCCGACTCGAGTCAAGTCATGTGACTCGAGTCCCCCACCTCTGCCATCTATACACAGAGAGAGAGGACATAGGACTGTATGAGAGGAGTCACTGATCCATCTATACACAGAGAGAGAGGACATAGGACTGTATGAGAGGAGTCACTGATCCATCTATACACAGAGAGAGAGGACATAGGACTGTATGAGAGGAGTCACTGATCCATCTATACACAGAGAGAGAGGACATAGGACTGTATGAGAGGAGTCACTGATCCATCTATACACAGAGAGAGAGGACATAGGACTGTATGAGAGGAGTCACTGATCCATCTATACACAGAGAGAGAGGACATAGGACTGTATGAGAGGAGTCACTGATCCATCTATACACAGAGAGAGAGGACATAGGACTGTATGAGAGGACTCACTGATCCATCTATACACAGAGAGTACATAGGACTGTATGAGAGGAGTCACTGATCCATCTATACACAGAGAGAGAGGACATAGGACTGTATGAGAGGAGTCACTGATCCATCTATACACAGAGAGTACATAGGACTGTATGAGAGGAGTCACTGATCCATCTATACACAGAGAGTACATAGGACTGTATGAGAGGAGTCACTGACCCATTTATACACAGAGAGTACATAGGACTGTATGAGAGGACTCACTGATCCATCTATACACAGAGAGAGAGGACATAGGGCTGTATGAGAGGAGTCACTGATCCATCTATACACAGAGAGAGAGGACATAGGACTGTATGAGAGGAGTCACTGATCCATCTATACACAGAGAGAGAGGACATAGGACTGTATGAGAGGAGTCACTGATCCATCTATACACAGAGAGAGGACATAGGACTGTATGAGAGGAGTCACTGATCCATCTATACACAGAGAGTACATAGGACTGTATGAGAGGAGTCACTGATCCATCTATACACAGAGAGGACACAGGACTGTATGAGAGGACTCACTGATCCATCTATACACAGAGAGTACATAGGGCTGTATGAGAGGAGTCACTGATCCATCTATACACAGAGAGAGAGGACATAGGACTGTATGAGAGGAGTCACTGATCCATCTATACACAGAGAGAGAGGACATAGGACTGTATGAGAGGACTCACTGATCCATCTATACACAGAGAGTACATAGGACTGTATGAGAGGAGTCACTGATCCATCTATACACAGAGAGAGAGGACATAGGACTGTATGAGAGGAGTCACTGATCCATCTATACACAGAGAGAGAGGACATAGGACTGTATGAGAGGAGTCACTGATCCATCTATACACAGAGAGAGAGAACATAGGACTGTATGAGAGGAGTCACTGATCCATCTATACACAGAGAGAGAGGACATAGGACTGTATGAGAGGAGTCACTGATCCATCTATACACAGAGAGAGAGGACATAGGACTGTATGAGAGGAGTCACTGATCCATCTATACACAGAGAGAGGACATAGGACTGTATGAGAGGAGTCACTGATCCATCTATACACAGAGAGTACATAGGACTGTATGAGAGGAGTCACTGATCCATCTATACACAGAGAGGACACAGGACTGTATGAGAGGACTCACTGATCCATCTATACACAGAGAGAGGACATAGGACTGTATGAGAGGAGTCACTGACCCATCTATACACAGAGAGAGGACATAGGACTGTATGAGAGGAGTCACTGATCCATCTATACACAGAGAGAGAGGACATAGGACTGTATGAGAGGAGTCACTGATCCATCTATACACAGAGAGAGAGGACATAGGACTGTATGAGAGGAGTCACTGATCCATCTATACACAGAGAGAGAGGACATAGGACTGTATGAGAGGAGTCACTGATCCATCTATACACAGAGAGAGAGGACATAGGACTGTATGAGAGGAGTCACTGATCCATCTATACACAGAGAGAGAGGACATAGGACTGTATGAGAGGAGTCACTGATCCATCTATACACAGAGAGAGAGGACATAGGACTGTATGAGAGGAGTCACTGATCCATCTATACACAGAGAGAGAGGACATAGGACTGTATGAGAGGAGTTACTGATCCATCTATACACAGAGAGAGAGAGGACATAGGACTGTATGAGAGGAGTCACTGATCCATCTATACACAGAGAGAGAGGACATAGGACTGTGTGAGAGGAGTCACTGATCCATCTATACACAGAGAGAGAGGACATAGGACTGTGTGAGAGGAGTCACTGATCCATCTATACACAGAGAGAGAGGACACAGGACTGTATGAGAGGAGTCACTGATCCATCTATACACAGAGAGAGGACATAGGACTGTATGAGAGGAGTCACTGATCCATCTATACACAGAGAGAGGGGACATAGGACTGTATGAGAGGAGTCACTGACCCATCTATACACAGAGAGAGGACATAGGACTGTATGAGAGGAGTCACTGATCCATCTATACACAGAGAGTACATAGGACTGTATGTGAGGAGTCGCTGACCCATCTATACACAGAGAGAGGACATAGGACTGTATGAGAGGAGTCACTGACCCATCTATACACAGAGAGGACATAGGACTGTATGTGAGGAGTCGCTGACCCATCTATACACAGAGAGAGGACATAGGACTGTATGAGAGGAGTCACTGATCCATCTATACACAGAGAGGACATAGGACTGTATGAGAGGAGTCACTGATCCATCTATACACAGAGAGAGGGGACATAGGACTGTATGAGAGGAGTCACTGATCCATCTATACACAGAGAGGACATAGGACTGTATGAGAGGAGTCACTGACCCATCTATACACAGAGAGAGGACATAGGACTGTATGAGAGGAGTCACTGATCCATCTATACACAGAGAGAGAGGACATAGGACTGTGTGAGAGGAGTCACTGATCCATCTATACACAGAGAGAGGACATAGGACTGTGTGAGAGGAGTCACTGACCCATCTATTCACAGAGAGAGGACATAGGACTGTGTGGAAAGGAGCCCCCGATCCTTCCCCATGTATGAGAGCTGAGGGACCCCCTCTAACAAGGCCCTTCCTGAGCCTCCCCTGCGTGTGAGAGAGGGGGGGTCCCCCTGAGCCTCCCCTGCGTGTGAGAGTGGGGGGGGTCCCCTGAGCCTCCCCTGCGTGTGAGAGTGGGGGGGGGTCCCCTGAGCCTCCCCTGCGTGTGAGAGTGGGGGGGGTCCCCTGAGTCTCCCCTGCGTGTGAGAGAGGGGGGGTCCCCTGAGCCTCCCCTGCGTGTGAGAGAGGGGGGTCCCCTGAGCCTCCCCTGCATGTGAGAGTGGGGGGGGGTCCCCTGAGCCTCCCCTGCGTGTGAGAGTGGGGGGGGTCCCCTGAGTCTCCCCTGCGTGTGAGAGAGGGGGGGGTCCCCTGAGCCTCCCCTGCGTGTGAGAGTGGGGGGGTCCCCTGAGCCTCCCCTGCGTGTTCGAGTGGGGGGGGGGTCCCCTGAGCCTCCCCTGCGTGTGAGAGAGTGGGGTCCCCTGAGCCTCCCCTGCGTGTGAGAGTGGGGGGGGGTCCCCTGAGCCTCCCCTGCGTGTGAGAGTGGGGGGGGTCCCCTGAGCCTCCCCTGCGTGTGAGAGTGGGGGGGGTCCCCTGAGCCTCCCCTGCGTGTGAGAGTGGAGGGGGGGTCCCCTGAGCCTCCCCTGCATGTGAGAGAGGGGGGGGGTCCCCTGAGCCTCCCCTGCATGTGAGAGAGGGGGGGGTCCCCTGAGCCTCCCCTGCGTGTGAGAGAGGGGGGGTACCCCTGAGCCTCCCCTGCGTGTGAGAGAGGGGGGGTACCCCTGCGTGTGAGAGAGGGGGGGTACCCCTGAGCCTCCCCTGCGCGTGAGAGAGGGGGGGTACCCCTGAGCCTCCCCTGCGTGTGAGAGTGGGGGGGGGGTCCCCTGAGCCTCCCCTGCGTGTGAGAGTGGGGGGGGGTCCCCTTAGTCTCCCCTGCGTGTGAGAGAGTGGGGGTCCCCTGAGCCTCCCCTGCGTGTGAGAGTGGGGGGGGGGTCCCCTGAGCCTCCCCTGCGTGTGAGAGAGTGGGGTCCCCTGAGCCTCCCCTGCGTGTGAGAGTGGGGGGGGTCCCCTGAGCCTCCCCTGCGTGTGAGAGTGGGGGGGGTCCCCTGAGTCTCCCCTGCGTGTGAGAGAGGGGGGTCCCCTGAGCCTCCCCTGCGTGTGAGAGTGGGGGGGGTCCCCTGAGCCTCCCCTGCGTGTGAGAGTGGGGGGGGTCCCCTGAGCCTCCCCTGCGTGTGAGAGAGTGGGGTCCCCTGAGCCTCCCCTGCGTGTGAGAGTGGGGGGGGTCCCCTGAGCCTCCCCTGCGTGTGAGAGTGGGGGGGGTCCCCTGAGCCTCCCCTGCGTGTGAGAGTGGGGGGGGTCCCCTGAGCCTCCCCTGCGTGTGAGAGTGGAGGGGGGGTCCCCCTGAGCCTCCCCTGCATGTGAGAGAGGGGGGGGGTCCCCTGAGCCTCCCCTGCGTGTGAGAGTGGAGGGGGGGTCCCCTGAGCCTCCCCTGCATGTGAGAGAGGGGGGTACCCCTGAGCCTCCCCTGCGTGTGAGAGAGGGGGGGGGTACCCCTGAGCCTCCCCTGCGTGTGAGAGAGGGGGGGGGTCCCCTGAGCCTCCCCTGCGTGTGAGAGAGGGGGGTCCCCTGAGCCTCCCCTGCGTGTGAGAGAGAGGGGGGGGGTCCCCTGAGCCGCGTGTGTGTTTTCCCCTGAGCCGTGTGTGTGTGGGGGGGGTCCCCTGAGCCTCCCCCCGCGTGAGAGAGGGGGGATCCCCTGAGCCTCCCCCATGTGTGAGAGAGAAGGGTCTCTGAGCCTCCCCCAGGTGAGAGAGAGGGGGGGTCCCTGACCCTCCCCCGAGAGAGAGAGAGAGGGGGGGGTTCCTGAGCCTCCCCTGAGAGAGGGGGGGGGGTCCCTGAGCCTCCCCCGCGTGAGAGAGAAAGGGGGGGTCCCTGAGCCTCGTGTGTGTGTGTGTGTGTGTGTGTGTGTGTGTGTGTGTGTGTGTGTGTGTGTGTGTGTGTGTGTGTGTGTGAGAGAGAGGGGGGAGTCTCCTGAGCCTCCCTCTCCTGTGAGAGAGGGGGGGTCCCTGAGCCTCCCTTGCGTGTGAGAGAGGGGCCCCTGAGCTTTCCCTGTGTGTGAGAGGGGAAGGCTCAGAGACCCCCTTTAACAAGATCCTCCCTGAGCCTCCCCTGCGTGTGAGAGTGGGGGGGGTCCCCTGAGCCTCCCCCTGCGTGTGAGAGTGGGGGGGGTCCCCTGAGTCTCCCCTGCGTGTGAGAGAGGGGGGGTCCCCTGAGCCTCCCCTGCGTGTGAGAGTGGGGGGGGTCCCCTGAGCCTCCCCTGCGTGTGAGAGTGGGGGGGGTCCCCTGAGCCTCCCCTGCGTGTGAGAGTGGGGGGGGGGTCCCCTGAGCCTCCCCTGCGTGTGAGAGAGTGGGGGTCCCCTATACCTCCCTTGCGTGTGAGAGTGGGGGGGTCCCCTGAGCCTCCCCTGCATGTGAGAGTGGGGGGGGTCCCCTGAGCCTCTCCTGCGTGTGAGAGTGGGGGGGGTCCCCTGAGCCTCTCCTGCGTGTGAGAGTGGAGGGGGGGTCCCCTGAGCCTCCCCTGCATGTGAGAGAGGGGGGGGGTCCCCTGAGCCTCCCCTGCGTGTGAGAGTGGAGGGGGGGTCCCCTGAGCCTCCCTGCGTGTGAGAGAGGGGGGGTACCCCTGAGCCTCCCCTGCGTGTGAGAGAGGGGGGGTACCCCTGAGCCTCCCGTGTGTGTGTGTGTGTGTGTTTGTGTGTGTGTGTGTGTGTGTGTGTGTGTGTGTGTGTGAGAGAGAGAGAGGGGGGAGTCTCCTGAGCCTCCCTCTCCTGTGAGAGAGGGGGGGTCCCTGAGCCTCCCTTGCGTGTGAGAGAGGGGCCCCTGAGCTTTCCCTGTGTGGTAGAGGGGAAGGCTCAGAGACCCCCTTTAACAAGATCCTCCCTGAGCCTCCCCTGCGTGTGAGAGTGGGGGGGGGTCCCCTGAGCCTCCCCTGCGTGTGAGAGTGGGGGGGTCCCCTGAGTCTCCCCTGCGTGTGAGAGTAGGGGGGGTCCCCTGAGCCTCCCCTGCGTGTGAGAGTGGGGGGGGTCCCCTG